>JAHREE010000229.1:1018319-1055355 GCA_033628505.1 Tringa tobata | reverse complement strand
GTGATAGGTAACCATGAAACATTTTCCTGAATCGCTTTCAGGTTCCAGAACAGCGATGGGGAGGTCAAATACTTGCGTGATGCTGAAGAACTGATTCGGCCAGAGCGGAATACGCTGATCGTAAGCTTTGCGGATTTGGAGCAGTTCAATCAGCAGCTCTCTACCACTATTCAGGAGGAATTTTACAGGTAAAGTGTAAAGATTACGTGAGAGCTGAGCAGTGCTGCGGTCTGAGGCCCATAACGTTTTATGTGTCAAAAAAAAAGATGCTTATCTGCTTTTTTTTTTTTTTTTACTGGATCAAAACTTATTTCTTAATGAATTCCTCTCCGGAAACCATGAATTAACTAGGCAATCACATTTAGTCTGGTAAAGAAACAGATGGTCAGTATGGGAATACTCTAGAACTTCTTTCTCTGAAAATAGTTTGTTGAGCCAGTGGTTTATTTTGAGGATCTACTTCTGGATATAAAACTGTCATAAAACGAGACTTTAAAAAATCTGTTTTCAGACAATAAAGCGAATGGCATTATTATGGAGTAATCTCATATTTAACATACTTAGATTAGCTTTTGTGTGTTCTTACATAATATGGCAGTAAAAGCCAGAACCTGGAATTGTATGATACAAGCCTTTTATGTAGCCTGAAGCAAAGAAGGCATTTTGATAGCTTCTTTAAAATTTGAACTTTTTTTCTGTACTTCAGGGTTTACCCTTACCTCTGCCGAGCGGTAAAGACTTTTGCTAGAGACCATGGCAATGTTCCTTCAAACAAGGACTTCTATGTTGCATTCCAAGATCTACCTACCAGACACAAGTAAGATGATGACTAATTCCAGAAAATTGTGCATTTTTACTATTGGGGAAAAAAAGTGTCGGAGCATACAGAAAATGTTTTGGTTATACAGTGTGAAATGTACAGTTGAGCAATACAGTTGTGAAGAATTTTCCTGATCCTGTGCAGGATATTTTTTTAAAATGTTTTTTCATTTGTGAATCATACTCAGATACATTTACTTGTGGAATATGATGAATGTAAGTAACTTCTCTAATTTAAAACAGTGATTTAGAGTATGTTGCTTTTGAAGCACCAGTGAAGTAACTTTTGCGTTGGTTTCACCTTTAGCGTTAATCTAGAAGTTTATGTAAAATCATAAAATGAGAAAATATTCTAGTAACTTTGTGGCTTTAGTCTGTCACAACTATTCTTTAGTCACAGGCTGAGTGAAACTATGTTGCGTCTTCCTACTTGGGTGGTATCCCAGGGCTAAAAATGTCAACTCAAGAATTTAAACTCGACGAATTTCTGTTTTAAATAGAATTCGGGAACTGACATCAGCAAAAATTGGCTCCCTGATGCGTATCAGCGGACAGGTGGTACGAACCCACCCAGTCCATCCTGAGCTTGTAAGTGGAACCTTCCTGTGCCTCGACTGCCAGACGGTGATTAAAGATGTGGAACAGCAATTTAAATACACGCAGCCAAACATCTGCAGAAACCCGGTCTGTGCCAACAGAAGGAGATTCCTGCTGGACACAAACAAATCAAGATTCGTTGATTTCCAAAAGGTACCGTGCTGAGGTTGGAGGGGGATGACAAACGGTGGTGTTCTTGTGGTAGCTGAAAGGTGGTGTTGGCACTGCTACACGCTGAAGACAATTCATTTTGGTTCCGTTAACATCAAGAAAAGACCTCAAGAAAAGGCACAGGAGTTTCTTTCTGTCTATGGAAGACTTATGTTTAAGCGTGGGAAATTATGAATAGTATCAAAGCAGTTTTGTTGCATGACATTTATTGTCTAAGCAAGCCCTGAAAAGCCACATATTCAAGTCATTGTTAGTCTTGTCACAGGTACACCACATGTGGTTTTTTTATACAAGTATAAAAAGAGGTGTCTTCAGTATCTGCAGTGTTTTTCTCTTCCAGATTGACTTACTGTGCCAAATCCTCAGCACATCACTTTGCTCGATAATATTTTGTGTCAGTCACTTTAACTGGACTCTTCAAGTTCCTTTTCCAAGACCTTGGAATTGTCTTTGTGGCCCCTGTGTATCCTCTTCTTGGATACTGAGTAGTGAAGGGGTTTTTTGCGTGTTTGTCTTATTCTAAGAGGAATTTCGTGCTTGACACGGATGACAGAAAGCAAATGCCACTTACTTAGTGTATTTATTAGCAGCTTAGCTTTCGAAGCAGTTTCAAATTGAGCTTAATGTTCTCTCCCTGCCCAGGTTCGCATTCAGGAGACGCAGGCCGAGCTGCCGCGCGGTAGCATTCCCCGCAGCGTGGAAGTCATCTTGCGTGCAGAAGCGGTGGAGTCCGCTCAGGCAGGTGACAAATGTGACTTCACGGGGTCACTGATCGTCGTGCCTGACGTGTCCCAGCTCTCAACACCAGGTTTGTTGCTCCCGCTCGTGACCCAGAGGACGTGTCCCTCCCGCTTGTTGCGGGAAGGGCTGTTCTGACTCCCACTCTAACGGCAGGGGTGCGTGCGGAAACCGGCTCCCGGGTGAGCGGGACAGAGGGCTACGAAACTGAAGGCATCCGAGGACTTCGTGCCCTTGGAGTCAGAGAGCTGTCATATAAGCTGGTCTTTCTAGCTTGTTACGTTGCACCAACAAATCCACGGGTGAGTTCGGGTAGAAGGTAGATTTAAAAGCAGTGATGATTTCTGCTCAATAACGTTTTACCTCAAATTAGGTAGCGGGAATGGGTAAAACTTTAAATATCTATGTGTACCATCTTCCTGTGCATTTGACTGTCTTTTTTTTTTTTTTTCCTTGTCTTTATTGTTCCTAGCAGTTTTCCCAGATGTGATTATGTACCAATTTGATCAATTTATTCTGAAGAACTAACTGGCTCATTTATTTCAATTCAGCTTCCATCCATTTCTCCAGTGTTTCCTTTTCCTCCAGGAAAAGGAAATACACACACAAGTATTCCAGTTTGTCACGGGGAAAACAACAATCCTTCTTGTTCCCTCTGATTTATCACACAACACCTTGGGATATTACTACAACATAAGTAATACTGACTGTGGCTGGGTTTTAGTACAGTGTGATATTTTAATCTATAATTCTGCTAGCAGCTTCACTGTAACATAGGATAAAAATAATATCTGTTATTTTCTGGGTGTAGAAGTTTCCTGCCTCATTCCAGAGTAATGAAAGACCTTGTAAATTCCAGTTATTGAAGAATGCTTACAAAGGCAAATTTTAGCCAAAGGAAGCCATACTGGTTTACTCTCTTTTTAATCTCTGGACAAGGATCTCTCCTGGGTTTTTCTCACTAACTGAAGTTATACTCCATTGATTTTTGCCCCCTAGGAAATTGTTTATTGGTTTTTAAAGGTATAAGGTGATGAGCTTCCTTAGCCTAAGGTCAGCTTTTCTGAACATGTTCCTCCCACTGAGCTTACAGAGCTGCAGTGTTCACATTCAGTAGTGACCATGTTAATAACTTTTATTTCTTTTTATTTCCTTTGTTTAGTTTGGTGGAAAAGAGCTCCGAGATGAAGAACAGACTGCAGAAAGCATTAAAAACCAAATGTCTGTGAAAGAGTGGGAAAAGGTGTTTGAGATGAGCCAAGATAAGAACCTTTACCATAATCTGTGCACCAGCCTCTTTCCCACTATCCATGGTAAGAGTCCAGTTGCTGTCTTAGAGAGGGAAGATTTCACTTGTGAAAATATTAGTTCTTTTTGCTGCGGTGCCATTTTGGGAAAGCTTGAAAGCCCTGTGCCAGCTGCCACCCAGCACTAGTTATGCTAGAAAAGGAGAATCTATTTCCTGCAATATTTCCTGTGTTTAATCATTAAGGCCTGCAATTTTGCTATTGCGTGGTCTACTACTAAACCCTACAGTTGGATATAAGCTTTATTTTTTATGGGCGTCCTTTAAAAGATTTAAGGGTTCCTAACACTTGTATGTTCTTGTGTATATGTGTGTGTGTATGTTTGCAGTTCTTTCTGGCTCAGAGCTAGTTTGAGGGGTTATGTCTGAAAAGGTTGATCAGCTGAATTTGGTCCATATTCTGAGTCACTCTGGGCTCTATATGCCACTATAGCATAAAGGAATTCTGCCGCTTTCAGAGTCATTCTTCCCTGGAGCTGTATCAAGCACATAAATGCAGTTTTAGTGGATGTTTAGCAAATAGGTAAATTCTGAGTGGACATGCCCAAATGCTGTAAAATTCTAGTGGGCTGAAGTGTTTTGTTTTTTTTTTTAAATAGGAAAAATGTGGTGTTTTCTCTGGATTTTTAGTCGAGTGTCTTTTCTGGGGCAGGTAATGATGAAGTGAAACGTGGGGTCCTGCTGATGCTTTTTGGAGGAGTTCCTAAGACCACTTCAGAAGGCACTTCATTGCGTGGGGACATCAATGTTTGTGTTGTTGGTGATCCAAGTACAGCCAAGAGTCAATTTCTAAAGTAAGCGTCTCATTAAAATTCGGTATTTAAATAGTGTCCAGTGTGACTAGAGCTATAAATGTGTACTGAGCCTTTTCTCTGTTAAACAGAGGAAAGGGAAGTAAAATATTTGAGAGTATTTTCCAGGAATTATTTGGATGTGGTTGAATTACTTGAATAGGGCTGAAGCAAACTCAGCCAGCCCCTACGGTAATAACCAAGAATTAATTAAGACTTCTTTTTTTTGTTTTGTTCTGTAGGTAGTTATGAAAGTATGGATTTCCAAATATTTTCAATTTTTAATTTAATATTAAAAATACAAACATCATTGCACATCTTTTCTATTTTTAGCTTAGTCTAAATTGGTAGGTCCCAACACTTTGGACAAGTAGACCTCTATTAACCCAGAAAAACAACTATGAAATAATTATGATTTATGCTATAATGCTTTTTTATTTGAAATTCTATTTAATACGGTTTTATCTTATTATGCTGCTCATTTACCTCTGCACTGTCCTCCATGGAGCTGAGTTCCTTGCAGATAAGCTGCAACTCAGAAATGCAGAGGCACCACAAAAGCTGCTTTGGGCTGGCTGTGGTCAATCTCGCTGCTTCCTGCTACGAAGCCATTTGTTCCCTTGTGCTGACATTTACCTGACCTGCAATGAGCCTTCTTGGCTTGTGGAATCAGCAGAAAACTTGTGGGAGGAGGTCTGGGTTGTTTGCTGGTGTAACCACTGGTTGCTGGTGTAACCACAGGTGAATAACAGACCTGTGACAGACGGCAGTTAGATAAGGATTAGTTTCCAAGGCTTGCTTCAACATCATTAGAGGTGGGAGGGCCTACCTAAGTATTAATTGCTTCCTGATGGAAGGGGTAAGTCCTGGCCCGAGAGGTTGAAAGCAGCACTGCACGACAGTTACCTCCTTTCTGCAGGTTTTAAGCTGACTTTTATAAGGTTGTGCAACACAATTGCTCACTGTTAATTCTCTCCATAGGCATGTGGACGAGTTCAGTCCTCGTGCTGTATACACCAGTGGAAAAGCCTCCAGTGCTGCTGGTCTAACAGCAGCTGTTGTAAAAGATGAAGAGTCTCATGAGTTTGTCATTGAAGCTGGAGCCCTGATGCTGGCAGATAATGTGAGTCCAGGAACTAGAGAGGTTCCTTCATAACTGGAATGGTTTGATGATTGACCAGAAGCCCCAAATCATCTTAACGATGTTTTTTTCCCCAAAGTGATTGAATATGGGTAACTTATTTTTTTATTCTTCTGCTGCAGGGGGTTTGTTGCATTGATGAATTTGACAAAATGGACGTGCGGGATCAAGTAGCTATTCACGAAGCGATGGAGCAGCAGACCATATCCATTACTAAAGCGGGAGTAAAGGTAGCGTATTTGTAGAAATGTGTATTTGCACTGTTAAAAACAGGTTGTTTTGAAAAGCCACTTCAAGGGCTTGTTTCAGTATCGCTGGCAAGAGTGTGGCAATGTTAAAATACCAATTCATCAAACTGTCTTGGGGCAGAGGCCTGATGAGAAAGGGCTGGTTAGAAGAGTTTGGGCTCTTGAGGAGTGATTGTTGTAATACCTCCATTGAAACTCCACCTAAAAGACGTTACGATGATGCGTTTGAATTGCAATGAGTTGGTTTATCAAGTGCTCACAGATGTCATTCTGTTTTGGTTTGGGTTTTTTTTTAATTTTATTTTCATTGTCAGGCCACCCTGAATGCCAGGACCTCCATTTTGGCTGCAGCAAACCCAGTTGGTGGGCGCTATGACAGATCCAAGTCACTGAAACAGAATATAAACCTATCAGCTCCCATCATGTCTCGCTTTGATCTCTTCTTCATCCTTGTGGACGAATGTAATGAGGTAATTTTAAGGAACTGTAGAATAATTTGTGTCAGAAAAGACCTCTGGAGATCTGCAGTCTAACCTCCTGTTCAGAGGAGATCATTGAGAACAGGTTGCCAAGACCTTGACCTGGTGAGGTTTGAATAACATCCTGCAACCTCTCTAGGCCCCTACTCAGTTTGACAACTCTTCTGTGCTTAAAAAAATATTACTTTTATATCTAATCAGAGTTTCTCATGGTTCAGTTTGTGTTGGTTCCCTCTTGTAAATCTGTACTTCTAAGAACAATCTGGCTCCATCACATCTATATTTGCCAGTGAGGCAGTTGCTTTCTTCTCTAGCTGACCAGACCCAGCTCTTTCAGCCTCTCCTTGTACATCCTGTGCTGCTGCCCTCTGACCATCTTGGTGGCCCTCTGAAATTTTAGGTGAAGAAGTTTAGGTGAACTCATGAGAGTGTTTTTCTTCTGCTTTTTTTTTTTTCTTCTTTCTGCAAAGTTAAAAGCTGGCAGTACAAATCTGAACATGCTCTGCTGAACAGAAGGATACTGCCTTTTCCTCTTGTAGTGATTTGACCCGCAGACTTAAAACCATTAGTCATTTTTACAAACGGCCGGTCACTAAGGCTAAGACTGCTGCCACCTGTCTATGTGGTGTTTGCCTTGGGAACGCATGAGATACAGAGATTAATGTTGGTTCAGTGCTATTCTCTCTGCTGTTTTGCTCAAAGTGATTATTCTATTTGAGAAGGGACTGATGAAAGAGACAGAGTAGGCTGAAAAGGAAGAAAGCAGTTCCCACGCTGCAAAGTGCTGCTTTCTGCCTGTTCTACAGCTAACTTGTAACCCAGGAGACTTCCAAGAGGTTATAAATCCTAAAACTGCCTTTTATCCCTCCTCTGCTGTGTTTCCTTGTATTAAAACGCTCCAGGGCATTCTCCTGGGTCTTCTGGCAGAGAGCCTGGCTTCTGGAAAGAGTAGCTCTGCCATGAGAAGTGCAAGTGAGGGAAGGGAATGGGAAGGAAGAATATAGGTGTTGTTTTGATATTTGGCTGCTGTTGTGAAAGGGATCTGACAGAGCAATAATATCCCAGGTTACAGATTACGCCATTGCCAGGCGCATAGTGGATCTGCATTCCAGAGTGGAAGAATCTGTTGATCGTGTCTATTCGTTAGATGATATCAGAAGGTACCTGCTGTTTGCAAGACAGTTTAAACCAAAGGTAATTCTGCTTTCTTGTATAAGTTGTTCTGAATGAGGTGCTCCAAAGGAATAGTCAACTCTGTATCATGCTTTTTTCCAGCAAATGCAAAGACACTTAGAGTAGTGTTCTCCCAAGAAAGAAGCCATAAACTCACTTTTTATCTAGAAACAGAACATATTTTGGAGCCATTTACTCCTCTTTTTGAATTCCAGAAACCCAGCCAGCCCAGCTGAGCTATATAATTATAATCAGTAGTCTTTACCACTTTAGTGACAGTTCTTAACCTGTCTAGAACAGTTGAGGGGTCACTTCATAGCTTTCTCATACCTCAAGGGCATGGGTTATTCAGCATGGCAGCTGAAGAGATTTTTGTATGTTATTGATTTACTGCTTAATCAGTTTGTTTGGCTTCATTTTAAAAGGGTATTGTTCCTCAGTATTTCTTTGCCTTTTTTTGTGTGTGTGCTAAAATACAGAGCCTGGGAAACTGCTCTAAGTACAAATTTTTGTGGTTTATCCAAAAAGCAGCTTGGATGGGCTGTGTGTTAGACTTCTGAGAAGTTCTAACGTAGTTCTTCTCAAATAGAAGGTAGAGGACAACTCTCCCTTGCAGAGTTTTGAAAACTACAGTTTCATTTCCGTGTGGTGGGGAGTTTGTTTTGCAGTTGGATCTGTGTATGCGCGGATAGACTGGGGTTAAACAGTAGGTACACAAAGCTGCAGTCAGCGTTAGCGTGTTGAGTGTTGTGTGTGTATTTGCATGCAGAATGACAGGTAAATAAACATAGAACAAACTAGTAGAGACACACACAAAGCAAGTCGGTGGAACAGAAAGATAAAAATGATCAAAAATCTGCTGTAAAAATAATTGCTGTGTCAAGGTACTTAATGAAATATCATTGTTACTGTAATCATTTTTACAATATCATTTTTCCATTATTTTTATGTATAGTATGTGTATAGTTTAGAATATTTCAGAGAAAAGCAGTAGCTAGTACAGAAAAGTTGAAGAACCGCCAATTTAACACAAGAAGCGTAAACTTTAATACCTTTAACATGTCAAACTGTCATATTTTCTTATGTCACGAAGATATCTAAGGAGTCTGAGGACTTTATAGTGGAGCAGTATAAGCGGCTGCGGCAGCGTGATGGCTCTGGAGTGACAAAGTCATCCTGGAGAATCACAGTGCGACAGTTGGAAAGCATGATCCGGCTGTCTGAAGCTATGGCCCGTATGCACTGCTGTGATGAGGTATCAGCTTTTTGGTGAAAGTTTATATAAATGTTTATAAAAATGTTGTGGGAGCTGTGGCTTTGCTTGTTTGACTATGGTATTGTAACTATCTAAATCCTGTGTGTGGGGAGAAGAGCTTGGATTGTGTTTTCACTTGTGACGTGGTCATACTCGATCTGAATTTGTATGCCAGAAATACTGGTTTTAAGGTATGTCTTGTAAAACTGAGATCAGATGGTCCAAACTGAGAAGATGCATAGTTTTGCATTACAGTTGTATCAGCACTCTCAACCTGTTACCTATCAAATAATGACAAATGGGTAGAACAATCATCTAGCAGTATCAGCCAGGGCTGCTGACAGTGTCTGTCCTAATCTTGCACAATTTGTAATCTCTCTCGGCTCTCTTCCACCTGCAATCTAGAAAAGCCAAAGTTCATCAAAGTATCTGAACCTCCCTAAGAGTACTTGAATTTATTATTATTATCCATCTAGTTATCCATCTACTATCCATCTATTACTATTATCCATCCATACTATCCATCTGCTTTTAAACTCAGCAGCCTTTTTGAAATGTTGATTAGGGGTTATGTGGCACATGCAGTGATAGAAACTGGCTCACTGATTTTGTAAGGACACCCGTTGGGTTCTTTTTAATTGAATTCAATTATAAAGAAACAGATAGCTTTTAGCTTATGGCTCAGCTAGAGGTGATTTTTCCAGTTTTTGCTTTTCAATTCCAGGGGAAAGTCTCATTAATTACAATTATTTTTTCATATTGTTTCTGTGCAGACATGTTTCTTCCATGTTTTCTTGCTCCACTGATCTTTCTTCAAAATGTTTTGGCTTAAGTAAAAAATTTTATCAACTCCACATGATCGCTAAAGCCTGAAAGATTCATCAGGCTGCTTATTCCCTCCCTAACCTTGTGTGAACTCGGAGTACCTACAGTGGGGTATAATTTGACTTGCAGAATCTTTACTGCTTAGGATTAATCAGATGAGACGGGTAGAAAGATCCTTTGTCAGTCAGGGGTAAGGTTCTGGAGCTACTGGGGAAAAAAGAAGCTTTTACTAATAGAAGAGCCACTGTGCCCATTTAATACATGTTTTTTGAAACATTCCCCAGGTTCACCCAAAACACGTGAAGGAAGCTTTCAGGCTTTTAAATAAGTCCATCATTAGAGTTGAGACTCCTGACATCAATTTAGACCAAGACGATGAACAGCAAATGGAGGATCAAGAGGATCAAGACGGAGTCAATGGTAAATTACTTGTAGAGAATTTTGAGAGTATTTCCATCCTTTACAGCTTTTATGCTTTTCTTCAGTTTCTCAACTATTTCTCATCTAATGATGCCTAGGAATCCTGACTCCTGTTAACTCTCTTAATTCTTCAGCCTCCTTGTGGGTACGCTCGCCTGGTTGGTCAATGCAAAACTTTTCAGTGACTCAGAGTATTGAACAGTTAAAAGATGTTGCAGATTTAAACCTGGGCATGTGTCCAAACAGGTGAGGCACAAGCTCCAGCTGGAGTCAACGGTCTTGTGAATGGGATCAATGGCCATTCTGAGGACACGAACAAGGATGCTGCTCCCAAAGCTTCTCTTAGACTGGGCTTCTCTGAGTATCGGCGAATTTCTAATCTCCTTGTGCTGCATCTCAGGAAAGCAGAAGAAGGTAAGAATTTGTTTACTGAAAAGATGGTAGACCCTGTGTTGTGTTGCCACGTGTGCATTGTCTCTTTACTAAAACAAATTCACCTGAAGCTCCGAAGGGAGTTTTTTAACTGTGGAGAAAGTTGTATCTTCCAGGCACTTTGGAGAGAAAGGGCTTGAGCACATCATGTATTAAAAAGTTAGGACAGAAGGTTGTGATCACAGATTCTTGAACAATGGTTGCCACTTCCTCCTGTGCATTTTTCAGTGTAATTTGCTAAACATTAAACATTACTGTGTGAGTAGAATCTTTGCTGCTTAGCACCCTGAAGTACTTTGGACATGTTAACAGAGTAACCTCTGCAGAGATTCACAAACTTCTGCTCTGAGGCTCAGCCCAGATGGCTGCATCAGTTCAGAGAGTGACTGTTACCCCGTCTTAGGCTGTTCTACTTGTGTTTCAGCAGGAGTGAAGATCACTAGGCTGGTTAGGTCAGGTGTGACCCCATACACATGTGGCTATACTACATCTGATGGCAAGAATATGGCTTCTTGGGCTTTCTGGCTCTGGTATTTTAGTCATTTGTCAAAACCCGGTAAATCAAGGAAGATGTCAGTAGAGCAGATCCAGGAAAGGATTTGTGGAATATGCTGGTTTAGCCTGGTAGAATAGTTAGCAGCAATGAAAACTGTAGCAGGAGCTTTAATGCATGCCAGCAGCCACAGCCTAAAGTACGTACGTAAGCGATATGTGCCCAGTGGCTGCATTCTCTCTTGTGGAGAGGAAATGGTTCCGTTGCAATGAGGCTGTTCCTGTGACCAAGTGCAGCAGATGTCTGATAGCACGTAACCACGCTACAAAGTCTTTACATGAGTGCAGAAGCTACAATAGCCGTTCAAAATACTGAGTACTTGTAGAAGGATGACCTCTTCAGCTTTGGGTGACAGATTTTCTTTTGCCCTTACTTAAAGGAAAGTTTGACAACTCCTTAAAGCTACTTTTTCTTGAAGCTGAGGGTAGTTGCTAGGCTGCTCATTTTCAGTTTTAAGCCACATGGATGTATAGAACTGAAAGCCTCAATTCTCAATCTAAATATCTCTGATAAAAGAACGATGCAACAGCCTCCTGTACAAAACATGCTGATAAAAGAAACAGAAGTCTGACGGGACTTCTCTATTGCACACTTCTCTCCAGCATTATAAATGTTCACATGGAAATCCTTTTCTCTTATGGTTTGAATGGTATCTTAATGCTGCTGTTTATGCAAATTGTTTTCTTTGCAGAAGAGGACGATTCATCATTAAAGAAGAGTGAACTTATTAATTGGTATCTGAAGGAAATTGAATCTGAAATAGATTCTGAAGAAGAACTAATAAATAAAAAGAAGATCATAGAGAGAGTCATTCACCGACTTACACATTATGTATGTATAGGGATGTGTGAATAGTTAAAAGGGGGTTTAACTCGTATAGTGCGATTATTCATTTTTAAGAGAATATGTTGCTAGTTTGAGAAATGTGTTGTGTGCTTCCATATCATTGAATGATGCAGTATAAATGCCTTTTGTTTAATATCTATTAAAAATGATTATAGAAAAAACACTCAAGTACATCAGAGATGTGTATAAGTAGAAGTTCAGAGTGCCATATTATGTCCCTATAGAAGTGTAAGTGCTATTGTTCTGTAGCTCTATGGTGTTAGGTATACATTAGGATACAGAAATGCAAACAACACTTTATTCAATAGACAGCTTAAGTCATGGGAGCACTAGGGTGTTTTGGAGGAAGAAGTATGAAAATATAAAATACTTCCCATTTTTAAAGGTATAAAACCACTAGATTGAAGCCTTCCCAGAAAGCATACAACCTATAAGAGATTTCCACTGAACATAATTGTTATGATTAGAAACCTGTAGAAGAGGGAGTTTGCATTTAGAAGGATTAAATAATTCAAGAAGAGGTGCTACCAGCTTAAAAAGGAGATGCCTTTTTGCAAACAATCCTTTATCGTTCTTGTTTGAATACGAATTTTTGTCTGTTGCAGGACCACATTCTGATAGAACTGTCCCAGTCGGGACTGAGAGGATCCAGGGAAGAGGAGACTTTTGATGAAGATCCGTATCTGGTGGTCAACCCAAACTATCTGCTGGAAGACTAAGGGCTGAGGACTGGATTGTACAGCTGACTTGAAAAATGCATTCTCTTCTGCATTCTTGCAATGGTTGCTTTGTAGCTAACATCTTAAATTGCTTTACTGTGGAAAGTGCCAACGTGCGGTTAGTAATATATGATTGCTCATTTACACTGAGCATACCTGGAAAGCTTTTAAAGAAACTACAGACTTATATATTAGTTTTGTTATTAATTCTGGGTTCCACTGCCATCATCCAGATGCAGAGGAGAAGCATTCAATAGCTCTTTGCAGCCTCAAGCTGTGTCGATGCTTCTGTTTTAAATGAGAGGAATTTTGCATTGTTCTTCTATTGTATTTAGTAGACTTTTTATGCTATAGGGTTTTACTACTTTTCTTATTAACATAAATAAAAGATCATTAAATGTCTGGAGATCTCTGGGGGTGGATTTGTTGTCACTCATGTGTGGGATTGCTATTTTCTATGCCTGTGTTTCGGGGCTGAAAAAATAGTGATCTAAACACTTAACGTCTTAAGAAAGATTAAATTTCCTGCATGAGTGATGCTGTTTTTTAAGAAGCTTTTTAAACTTCCAGTAATGGATAATGAGAAATTCTGATTGCTTCTCTTTCTTTTTAGATGGACTAAGGATGTGTATGCTCCTGTTGCATATGTAAAATAGATCATTGAAAATAGCCAAGCCCAAAGCGAGGCTTAAAGTCAGGAGGTCAGGAAACCCCATCTTGATGAATGTCTTGACTTGTGAGTGAGTTGAAAACTGCCATCATTTGTGAGGGATTTTTAAGACTATATTTGCAAAGTCGTTTGTAGATTTTTTTTTTCTATACAAATGTTTTACTTAAATTTCTCTTGTTCTCAATTATTTGCTGTATTCTATGGGATTATTAAATAATCTATTAAGAATTAAAAATACGTGACTGTTTATCGTGTCAACCTGATACCAGCACCTAAGAAACATTTGTAATAACATGAAAGATACAAATGCTATATATTTTAAATATAAATAATATGAAATAACTGTTTCTGAAGCAGGTCCAGAGATGGGGCTGGTTTGTAAGACAGTCTTCTCTTTCCTGTTAGTCTCCTCAGCTTTGGAAAAACACAACTCGGGCTAATGAAGCATATCATTAAAGATAATAGTTATATTTATAGAATAGAAGGAATCATAAATATTTTTCACCAACAGCACTACCCTATCACTGGGCACGAACTTTAGCTGCAATAACGTCTCTGCTAATTTCTTTCATAAACTTGCATCTGGCAAATGCTACATTTCATTAAGAATTGCCGCCTACCTACAAGTTGCATTTTAGTCTTTATTGAACATAATTTACTTTCAAAATTAGGACAGGCAGGTATTTGTACTTCATTCTGTGTTTCCCTGTCTTCTCCCTCCCCCTGATCTTTGTTTGATGATAAAGATATTTCGCATGGAGAAAGTTAATTAGTTTTTCTGCTTCTCCTTCCCCAGTTCTATATGCTTCATAGGGTAGGAAAGGCGTTCTCTTTCTGAGTTGATGCTGCTCTACTGAAAAATCAGCAGCAGATGGTGCTGTAAAGTTCCTATTCGAACTTGTTATTCAAACATCAGGGTGGGGGGGAAATCCCAGAGTACAAGGCATAAGATTGGCTATCTGAGTAACAGCAGAACTTGGGAGATGTTTTCTACTGTAACTTAAAGATAATATTTCCTGACAGGGCAATTAAGTTGCCCAGATGATTCCAAGTATGCTTTAGACAAAAAACTGGTTATTAAAGGAAGTAAACTGGGAGGTGGAACTGGCTTTTCAATATAGTTATGTAGAATTTTGTGTTTAGTTAATTTGCAGTGCAGGCAGCAGATTCAGGAAGATGTTCTCAGCTCTTCAGTTGTGTTGTATCTGAATGTAGAAAATCGAGCTGTCTCTTCCCTGCAGTAGTTCAGGTGGGTGATCTGATGTGTCCACCCTGCTGAGAGAGCATGTGTTCTCAAGGCTGAAGGAAGGAGTACTTTGGAAAGCAATAAAATGATATTGTTCAAATTCCTTGATATTATCGGGCATGAGGGTGCACTTTTGCTGCTGCTGCCTGAATTCATGTAACAACCACTTTTCCACCTGGGTGAGATGCCACATCTCAGATTTCCTTTATGCACCCAGGAATTCTAGCACAAACGTGCCCCTTGCTGGCCTGCCCACCCTCAGCCCCGTGGCCCTCAGCCCCAGCAGTGCAGATAACTCTGCTCTCGCTGTTTCCTGCATCCAGAGGTGTGCTGGGTTTCTTCTTAAACCAAAAAAAAGGCCAAGAGTAGGTGAAAAATACTGTCTATTTATTTTATCTTCCTCTGAAATGGAGGCAGCATCAGCAAATGTCAGTTGATGTTCAAGCGTAAAGGGGAACCTGGGCGTCTCAGAAGATGTTGAACTTTCTTCAACTAATTGTTGACCTTCAGCTATTTGTTTGACTGATTTTTGCATTGGCCTGTGTGTTCTTTCATCTGTTAATAGAAAGTCCTGATTTGTTATCACTCTAGTGTCAGCCAGTTCTGGGAACATTTATCTGTGTAATAAGATAATTTCAGTTAAATATTACTTCTACTGTAATATAAGTAGAATAACAGAATAACTGTTTCTGAAGCAGGCCCAGACATGAAGCTGGCTTGTAAGGCAGTCATCTTCTTTCTGTCAATCTCTCCCAGCCTTGGGATAGATGAGGAATTTGCTCAAAATTTTATCGCTATCGCTGGACCTCTACCCAGCGAGTTAGCAAATGGATGGCGTCTGCAGAACCAAGTCCTACCCAAAGAACATCAAAGCCCTGCCATGGCTGAAGCCCATGATTACCAGTGTCAAGAAGATCTTGTGGCTTCTGAGCTGCCCCGGTACTTCTCCCACCTTCGGGAGGCGGGGGTGACACATTACAAAGTCCTCCTGCCGTGGGCACGCATCCTTCCCGAGGGGGATGCCAGGAAGCCAGATGAAGCCCAAGTGCAGTGCAGCCAGGAGCTGCTCAAGACCCTGGTTGCTGCAGGCCTCAAGCCGGTGGTCGTTCTGCACCACCAGCGTGTCCCTAGCGCCGTGGCCGCCCAGGCCAAGGGCAGGAAAGCCAACGCTTTTGCTGACCTTTTTGGGGAATATGCAGAGTTCAGCTTCCGTGTGTTTGGGCACCTGGTGGATGTGTGGCTCACCTTCAGCGACCTGCCGGAGGTCCTTCAAAGCCTGCCTTACGATGACCCCCAGTACCGAGCCCAGGCCCTCGCTGCCGCTCATGAAAGAGCTTACACCATCTACCACGAGAAATACTCACCAGCAGGTAAGGAGAATGGGGAGAGGGATATTTTTTGGTTTTAATATGACTTTTTCACAAATATTTTGCGATGGGATTAAATGGCAACTGCTACATGCAGTCTCCGTGGGACTATGCTATCAGTGCTCTCAGAATTGCATAGAAATCCTTGAGTATCCATCAAATACCTTATTTTGATAATTGTTTTATAATTTACTGGTAATTGCATTTTACTTGAAATGATAGCTAAAATAGTTGGGGATAATACAGATATGTGTTTGTATGTATATTTATATTTAATCTTCTAAGCATCAGGGAAATGTTATATAGCCTCCAGTTAATTTGAACAGCAGAAGATAGTACTTCAAAACCAAACATCGTGATGTTTCTACATGGTTTTTTTCTGAGGGCTGTTGTCCATATGCTCTTAATTTAAAGACCATTAGATGCCCCCAGTGAACTGTAGACTCATACTGTTCATATACCAAACTTTAAATGTGTCGTATAATAAAAGTGGGACTGAGATTTAGGAACAATCTTTGATTCCTGCCCGGTCATCTCATTTTTAAAGCTTTATTTATTAAAAGCCTTATTACTCATTTCTGTGTCGTTGAAAACTGAGGTTGCAATTGCTACTATTTCAATTAATAGAGGAAGATCATGCTATCAGTCAGTGGCTGTGCTATAATCTCTTTTTCATTAAGGCTTGATGTGTTCCCAAGGAATACAGCTTTGGAGTTCCAGATCTAGCTGAAGAATCAGGTCAAATTCAACCATCAGCCTTCCACCTGAAGGGTGGAAATCCTTGAAAACATATTGACAAAATCCACTTAAACAAAACCCATCATGGTTTAAAATTACATTTACATTAATTGAAGTGAAATGATTTTTTTAAACTTTAAGAAGTAATAATAATTTAACTTTAAAAAAGTTAAATAAACCAACATAAAAAAATATTTAATTTTAGCTTAAAATGAAAATAAATTATCAGTTAAAAATGCTTTAAAATTACTCAAATCCAGTCTCATTCAATTTTATTTTTTTTCTGTGTAAAATGACAAAGCCATAATATAGATAGATATATAGCCATAATATAGATAGATAATGTAGATATATTTTTGTGTACCTCTTCCTGACGCATAGAAGAAAGACTAAAAACTTCCTGAAATGTACCTCATTCTGAAATCAGGTACCTAGGGCACTGTCTGATGATACACATCTTCAAAAGTTTTCAACTTATTTAAAAAAAAAAACTATAGTGAACTGAAATTTTTTGCTTGTCCTTAGCACACCACTAACAGACTGCCTCTTTTTTGTTTTTTTCCTAAGGTGGAAAGCTGTCCATTGCTTTAGGAATGGGTCACACCTCGGAAAATGCTTCATCAGAATTGCTTTCAGTTTTTCTTCAGGTAACTCCTTAATAGAAATTATTTCCAAAATTATAGAAATTTGATTTGATTTAACTTGATATTTATGTACAGGATCAAGTGACATATAGCAAGTTTAGCTAATTGACCATTTGGCAAATTTTATTTATTAGATTAGTTTGATCAGGTGAAGCTCATTGACTTAAAAATGACTTCAGCATCATTTCTTGGCTAGTCAGCTCTGATTGAGATACATGGAGTCGTATTAGATCTCATAATTGGCAACTGTAGCAATATACATGCTTAAAAGAGAAGGAGTCTGCAAAAAGCATGTTTTCTCTGCAAGTCTACTTAGTGCACCACCAAAGAAATAGATACTTTATTTTAAATAGCTGCTATTTAAAAAAATCTGCTTATTATGTTAAAACACAGCCGGAGCTGTGCTAAAGGTGGTCTCGTTGCATGGGGATGGCACAAAATGGGGAGAACGTAATCAGTACGAAAACGGTGAAATCCTTTCTGTAATCCTTGAACTTGATTCTAGGGGGAATAACGCTTGTGGTCTGGAGTGATTACAGATTTCTGAAGTGGACTTTCCCCAAAGGATTATGATAAGGCCTAACTGAACCACATGGTTGCAAAGGTTTCCCCGTCTGATTCATCATAGACTTCTTCAGTATTAGTAATTACCAACTGTAAATAATTAATGTTAAATTCATAAAATACTCCTAGGTTTTCATTTAGCCTTTTAAACTTTACTTTGTTTAGAAGGAGAGATCCAAAGTGTATCTTCCCATACAGTACCCAGGTGGCATTCATTATATTATCCAGGGGTTCTGTATAGCTGTATGACTTACTCCAGCAATGGATCTTTATCAAACACTTCACAATTTTACACATTTTTAATGTAATACAACGAAAAAAAATACATTTTACATCCAGGATGATTCTTTTCTTTTTCTTGCTTCCAGGATTCGGTGGACTTTCTGTCTCTCAGCCTTCAGTACTATTGTGGAAACGAAAAAGATTTCTACCAGAAATTGCATGTATTCCAGGTGACATTACGCACAGTGTTAAAATTATAGCAGCAGAAAACAGACCATAAATAGCAGGGGAATTTCATGTTTCTTGATGCATGTCTAAACAGTTCTGACTTACTGTGAGAGCTCAAACAGCTACAGTGGGAAACAGCTGCATTCTGCTCACTGATTTCTCTGCTGTTATTCTGACTGAAAAACAGGTGTTCGAAAGTGCTGGAAAGGACATCTCGGTCAATGCTGATTATTGATGTATTAACAACTGGAATGGCGTAATTATTTTGTCCAGGACTGAAAAGCCTTCTCTTTCACGTCTTAAGCATTTGATAAGCTGTTAGGCTGATACCTTTACGCAAAAAGATTCCATTTTATTCTAGCATGGGTTCTGCAATGGTACTACCAAACTTGGCAACTCCTCATCAGTAGAGGCAGTGCTAGAAATGTTAATGAGAATGAGTTTGTGAAAAGATTATTAAGTATTAAACTTCTGGTAGTGAATTGCATTCTTAAAATACATGAGAGTCATCCAGCATCTGAATAGCAGAACAAGGAGCTCCCTGTGTGACCCGTTCTCTTTAGGGTCTCAGCATGTGGCAATTTCTCTAAAAATCTGAAGTGGGTCAAATATTTATGGCAACAAATTCTTACCAAGTAAACTTTCCAAAAAGGACATAGTTCCTTGTGCCTTTTCAATGAGAGGTTGAACACTGAAAGTTTCTGGGGTTTCTGCTTTGATTTACATTGGGCTTTTTTTGGATCAGAGAAAAATAGTGGGTGGTATTTGACGGTTACTGTGTTGATTTATGAATTTAATTTTGAAGAACTTTATCACCGATTCTCAGTCTTCTAGGTATTTCCTATTCTGTGTTCAAAGCCACAGATGCCAAGAGCATGGTTTTGCTGGCTAATGCTTCTTTTCATACAAGTCTCTCATTCCTGGTTTTGCAGAAAGTCTGGAAGGACACAAAGATCTTGATTTTTAGTTTAAAGTTCCTTGATTGTGGTTCCATGAAAGAGAATCCCGTCATATCACTGGCTGACATCGTCACAGGTGAGTGACATATTCCAAGAGGAGGAAAATTTTTAGCTAAATTCTGCATGGCAAATTATAGAGGAAATTTGAAGTTGTCCATGCTATTGATGAAGTAACTTTATGGTTTCTTTCAGAGCCTTCTTGGAAAATTAAGGGTGGGTGGTGAGTATTGAGGGAGGGGAAGCAGGAAATCTACCCCAAAGCTTTTCATCATTTTCATCAGCGTCAACTTGTGCCAGGGGAAGTTTAGATTGGATATTAGGAAAAAAAATCTTTGCTGAAAGGGTTGTCAAGTATTGGAACAGGCTGCCCAGCGAAGTAGTTGAGACACCACCCCTGGAGGTATTTAAATAATGTGTAGGTGTGGTGCATTGTTTAGTAGTGGACTTGGCAGTGTTAGGTTAATGGTTGATCTTAAAGGTCTTTTCCAACTTAAATGATTCTGTGAAAATTTTTAACATGAAATTATAAATATCTAATAAACCCCCAACATATTTGATCTGAGAAAAATAACTGTTAATTATGAAAAGCACCTTGTTTCCAAAGGTGTAATTGTATGAACAAGTAGTGTCATGCAGTCCATGGCATCTAAGTTGTGACTAACCCCATTGCTTACCATTTGGGTTTTTTTCAGCTGTTAATAAAGAAGGGGCATATGTGATTGGGTATGATGTGAATGAGTTCCTGGACTTCTCATCATCTCATGTTCTAAGGTATGGTTTTTGTCCCTTAAATCAGATACTATAATAAAATGGTGTCCTCTAGAAACCTACGTGCAGGCAGCCACAAGACAGTTTTAGTGGTAAAGTCTGCTGTTAGTCGCTGAAAGGACTGGGAGGGGACATCCTTCTGCTGAGCCCAATCTCTTGCTATTACAGACAATCCTCTGTCCTACTATTACAGGCCATGCAACCCTCTTCCACTCTCCCATCCCAGAGTGCACCTTCAAGCCAATAACAACAAGTACATTCTCCAAGGCTTCTGTTCTTTTCAAGAGCAAACCAGTTGGAAATAAATAGAGACTTTCCTAGGAGAGAAGCTCATTGTGCCTATAAAAGTGTAGATGTCATTGTGCAGGGAGATGCTAAGGATTACAGAAGCAGGATCGATGAGTTTTAGCTTATCCCACAGAATCTCATGAGAGCAGTCGTAGCACATGGAATTGCTACACACTGCAAGGATTTTGTTTGCACCTCTGACCTCGCTGTACTGAATTGTGAGGCCTTAGAAATAATTAGAAATAAGAAATGCATTAGACATACAGCTCTTGAGCGGCTCTGCAGTTTGCTCCTGGCACTCCATCTGCTAGCTGGATGGCAGTAGGTGGGACTGATCAAATGACAAAGGAACTATACCCTAAATGCCTTGTGTAAGCTGAATAGGAAGCAAACGATTCTTTTATCCTCTGTGTTTGCAAGTTCTGTGGCACCGGCATCCACCTTGGAGATCTTAACTTCTTTTTATTCTATTTCCAGCAAAACAAATACTCTACAGGAGAACTCGGATGCTGTTCTTGCCCCTCGCTCCTCCTACCAAACAGTTTGGGAAATGTTTGCTAAACAGTCTGAACTGGAGAGGGATTCTTTTCTGCAAGATACTTTCCCAGGTGGTTTCCTCTGGGGCACGTCCACAGGTGCCTTTAACATTGAAGGAGCTTGGGCCGAGGATGGGAAAGGAGAGAGCATCTGGGACCAGTTTGGGCATGCAGGTCATGTCTACATGAACCAAACAGCAGACGTGGCATCTGACAGCTACTATAAAACCAGCTATGATATTTACCTACTTAGGGGTCTTCATCCTCAACTGTACAAATTTTCTATATCCTGGCCTAGAATTTTCCCCTCCGGCACCAATGAGACCATCAACTCCAAGGGTGTTGATTATTACAAACAATTAATTAACCGGTTGCTAGAGTCTAACATTGAGCCCATGGTGACCCTTTTCCACTGGGACCTCCCACAAGCTCTTCAGGTTCTCGGTGGCTGGCAGAATGACAGTATCATAGATGCTTTTGTAAACTACGCAGACTTCTGCTTTTCCACTTTTGGGGATCGGATCAAGTTCTGGATTACTTTCCACGAGCCTTGGGTTATCAGCTACGCTGGCTATGGCACCGGAGAGCATCCTCCAGGAATCACTGACCCAGGAGTAGCATCTTACAAGGTAGGGACACAGGATTAACTGAGATCCTGCAGCTGCCATTGTTGTGTTGTTTTCCTCTGGTTCTATACTTTAACTATGTTCCAGCCTAATGCGGCCTCTGAGAAAACTGTTGGCTTGTTGGATTTATGATACTTGCAAAAAATGGTTTAATTAATGAATGCTAGGTGCTTTCATTTTATTTTTCTATTCTGAAGACTGGTGTTGATGGACAGCCAGAAGCCAGATTCTTCTTCTTACTCCAAAACCTACTGCACTCTCTGGCTATGACTATTTGTTTTGCCAATATTTCTTCTTTTGGAGGGAGACGACCTTCTCACGTGGCAATAACCTCAACGCTTAAGAGTTCCCGTGCAAAGCAGTGTGTCATGTATTCCTCTGCTTTCTGCCCCCAGGTGGCTCACACCATTCTCAAGGCTCATGCCAAGGTCTGGCACCTGTACAATAACAAATACCGCTCTCGGCAACTGGGAAAGGTGGGATTGGTGCTGAACTCGGATTGGGCTGAACCCAAGACTCCAACCAACTCGGAGGACGTGAGGGCATCTGAGAGGTACCTGCAGTTCATGCTTGGCTGGTTTGCTCATCCTATATTTGTTAATGGTGATTACCCAGATGTCCTGAAGGCTCAGATCCAGGAAGCACACCAGCAGTGCCCCACAACAGTTGCACAGCTGCCTGTCTTTACAGAAGAGGAGAAGTCCTGGGTGAAAGGGACTGCAGATTTTTTTGGTCTCTCCCATTACACCTCCCGCCTGGTCAGTGCTGGGACTAACGGGACCTGCACACCAAGCTACGAGAGCATCGGGAACTTCTCCCTGCATGTAGATCCCTCTTGGCCACAGACAGCCTCTTCTTGGATCCACGTGGTCCCTTGGGGATTAAGAAGGCTGCTGAATTTTGTGTCCCAGGAATATACAGGGACAAAGGTCCCAATTTACATAGCAGGAAATGGTGTGCCAGCAGAAGATCTTACTAATGACACTCTGCGAGTGGATTATTTCCGCCGGTACATCAATGAGGCTCTAAAAGGTATGGAGAAATGTATTTATTTACTTATTTTAATAATGGCAACTGCTTATTTTTTCCCTTCTATGGTAGTGAACTTTAGAACATCACCTCTTGCATTAGAGATACGAGGTCAGCTGCCTGTTGTGTATGTCGTGTGACCTCATATACTTCAGCCCATTTGGTGTCCATTCTGCTTAGAGACAGGAACAGATTTTTCATATATATGGATTAATGTAGCCTGGACCTTAACATCAGTCCCTCTGTGAGAACAGGGTTTTTATAATTCAGCTTCCCTGAAGATGATTTGCCTGAAGGCAGGCTCTTGCCTCCACATATCTGAGATATCATGAGAAAGATGTCTTTCCTGATTAAGTACATCTAGCTGATAGCATCTGGTACCATTTCAGGTTAAAATTTTTAGGAAGATATTTATATCTCAATCATTTTGACCAAGGTTCAAGGTATGGTTGTATCTTTGCAAACTGTGTATCAATTGATGTAAAAATAATATTAGTGACTTAAGTTCTGGACAGGTATAGAGATTAGAGATTGGACTGATACTCTCTTGAGATACACAAATCAATGCCATCAGGAAAACGTTATTAAATATGCTGTATTAAATTGGTTGGGGATCAGCGTGCAGCATTTGATCTTCTTGACCTACTTCTCAACATACTGATAGAAATGTTAAAAGAGCTACAGAAAACAAAATTTAGTATTGCTTTTATGCCTCAGCAGAAGTAAATAAGATGAACCGCTTATGGGAAGTGAACTTGTCTGCAATGAGGGAGATTTAGTGCTTTTTTGCAGACAGTGATGTGAGGAAGGGTGCTGGTCTTACCTCTGCTGGTATTGGATATGCTGTTCTGCTAAAAGAAACTCTCGGGCTCCGGGAAGATAGGCAGCACTAGATACACCTCATGTTTCAGTTTAACTGTAATGTTAAATCTAAAAGTGCACCATATCCCTAAACTGATGAGTTGTGCTTGAAAACGAGAACACGGGGAAAGGGATAGCAGTCCTGTACTCAGATATCTCTTGACTGATATTTCTTTCCTCAAGTATTTTTATTACTATGCCTTAGACCAGCTCCTGTTACAGCTCTGACTGCTTTTCTTGCCAGGTACTCAAATTGGTTTTTTGTGGGGGGAGCGTTGCCTAAAAGACCATTTGTAGATTTTTGGCTTATCGCACTGTTCCCCTCAGTTGTGGTGCTTATTTTGTGCTGTGCTCTGTTCAGAAAATGTTCACGTGAGTAACAGTGTCTTGTACTGTTTCTGTGACAGCTGTAAAACTGGACACAGTTGATGTTCGGTCATATATTGCTCGATCCCTTGTTGATGGCTTTGAAGGCCCAGCGGGGTACAGCCTAAAATTTGGGCTGCATCGGGTGAATTTTGAGGACAGCAACAGACCAAGGACTCCCAGGGCATCTGCTTATTTCTATTCCACTGTTATTGAAAAAAATGGCTTCCCATCCAAAGCCTCGGATAGATTTTCTACACCAGTGGCATTTGACCTACCCAGATCATCAAAGTTGCCGAATTTACCAGCATCAGAAGTTCCCTCCAAGGCAAAGGTTGTCTGGCATAAGTTTTCATCTCAAACGGACTTTGAAAGGGACATGTACTTCTACGGGACATTCCCAGAGGACTTTACATGGGGTGTGTCTTCTGCTGCCTACCAGATAGAGGGAGGTTGGGATGCTGATGGCAAAGGACCCAGCATTTGGGATAACTTCACCCATGTCCCAGGGAATATAAAGAATAACGATACTGGAGATACAGCTTGTGATAGCTACAACAAGGTGGAGGAAGACATCTACCTGCTGAGAGCCTTAGGGGTCAAGAACTATCGTTTCTCCCTGTCCTGGCCTCGAATTTTCCCCAATGGAAGGAACAACTCAATAAACAGCCATGGAGTTGACTACTATAACCGTCTCATTGATGGACTGGTTGCAAACAACATCACCCCAATCGTCACTCTCTACCACTGGGACCTGCCACAAGCTCTCCAGGACATCGGTGGCTGGGGGAGCAGCGCGCTGATTGACCTGTTTGATAGTTTTGCAGACTTCTGTTTCCGGACCTTTGGGGACAGGGTGAAGTTCTGGATCACGTTCAACGAACCCCAGGTCATTGCCTGGGCTAGCTACGGCTCTGGGGAATTCCCACCCAACGTCAAAGACCCTGGCAACGCTCCCTACAAGGTTGCCCACATCTTACTGAAAGCTCACGCCAGGGTCTACCACACGTATGATGACAAATACAGAGCGAGCCAGCGAGGGGTCATTGCCCTGTGTCCCAACATTGAGTGGGCTGAGCCGAAGACACCAAGCGACCCCAAGGACATAGAAGCCGCAGACAGGTACCTGCAGTTTTTGGTGGGGTGGTTTGCACACCCGATTTTCAAAAATGGGGACTACCCCGAGGTCATGAAGTGGAAAGTTGGGAACAGGAGTGAGCTCCAGAACCTGCCATCATCTCGCCTCCCGGTTTTCACAGCGGAGGAGCGTGACTACATCAGGGGCACGGCAGATGTCTTCTTCTTCAACACCTACACCTCCAAAATTGTAACCCATGCAACGACCCGGTTGAGTCCCATCTCTTATGAGTATGACCAGGAAGTTTTAACAAAGGTTGACAGCTCCTGGCCCTCCTCAGCTGTTACTGGCCATCGGGCTGTGGCCTGGGGGCTAAGGAGGCTACTGAACTGGATCAAAGAAGAATATGGAAATCCCCCAATATACATAACTGAGAATGGGGTGGGGTTAGAGACCAAATCAAGTACTGACGACAACACCAGGATATTTTACTACAAAACATACATCGATGAAGCTTTAAAAGGTACCAGTGTTTGCTTTTGCTCTGTTGGTGGTGTGTGTCTCCTCTCTAGATTTCTGGTTACTTTGTTCTTCTCAAGAGTAGTTTTTAAAAGCGATTGATATCACTTTTTAAATATTTGGAACACAATATAAGTACAGTGTTTCTTTTTATGATCTTCTTTCCATGACTCTTTGTATTTTGTATCCTCCAACTATGAAGAGTCTCTTAACGATCCCAGTTGATGAGTGCTGGCTTTATGACACTAGAAGCGTGTCAATGCTCACGTGCGAATCCCCTGTGGTTTATTTAACGTGCGATTACACTACTGATGCTCTTCCATTTGTTTCTGGTCTTTCAGCTTACAAATTGGATGGTGTCAATCTGAAAGGATACAATGCCTGGTCTTTTATGGATAGCTTTGAATGGTTGAATGGTTATGATACAACATTTGGACTACACCAGGTTGATTTTGACAATCCCAACAGGCCAAGAACCCCAAAGCGCTCTGCTGTGTACTATGCAGAAATCATCCGCAATAACGGTATCCCTCTGCCAAAGGAAGATGAATTTTTATACGGAGAGTTTCCAAAGAACTTTTGGTGGAGTGTAGCAACTGCAGCGTATCAGGTCAGGAAACCAAGACGGAATCTTAAAGTATCTGTGGACAGTTAACTCATTTTGGATGACACCCCTACAGCTTTTCTAGCATTAGGTTTTAACCATAATTGAGGATTAGTGTAACTGCTGCTGTCAAAAGGGGGAACTTGGAGATGATTATGGTTATACCAGGAATTGAGACAGCAGTATGGGCTTCACAAGAGCCAGCCAACATGGAGCAGCAGGTGAACTGACACAGTGCCTGTTTGGTGACATTGTGCTTTGCTAATATGTCCTGCTTTGAGGCCCAAGAGATCTTACTAGTTCAGTATAGCAAAAACATTGCTATTTCTAGTCTTATGCCGGTAAGTCAAAATACTGTGTGGTGCCACAAAGACTTGCAAGCTGAAATCTTTGCTAGGCCAAGACCCAAATTTGGGGTTTACTAACAATTCCCCTCCCCCCTGCCCCATCTTCAATTACAGATCGAGGGAGGATGGAGAGCAGACGGAAAAGGACTTAGCATTTGGGACAAATTTTCTCACACTCCTTTGAAAATCAGCAACGATGACACTGGAGATGTAGCTTGTGACAGCTACCACAAGATTGAGGAGGATGTGGAAATGCTGAAAAGCCTCAAGGTGTCTCACTATCGCTTTTCAATCTCCTGGTCCCGCATTCTCCCAGATGGGACCACCAGATACATCAATGAAGTGGGACTGAACTACTATGAACGGCTTATCGATGCCCTGCTGGCAGCTAAAATTATGCCTCAGGTAACTAAAACCGGTGATTTTCAGGTAACTAAACCACAGCAGAACCCAAGTCTGCTGTGTGTGTTCCCATCCACGCCCTCCTTCACAGAGAAATTGTTTTTCATTGTGTTCTGCAAGGAAAGATGGTTTTTGCATAAGCAAATGAACTGGGGATATAGTGATGTGTTAGACATTACTACCCAGAAAGATCACAGTCACCTTATTGTTGGCTGGTTCCAATTACCTTCTCAACCCTCGTGTGCTTAGAAGTGGATTCCACAAAGACCTACACAGTGACTTTCCCAGAGACTGAGGTGAGGCCGACCAACCCATAGTTCCCAGGATCTTCCTTGCCTTTCTTGGAGATGGGTGTAATATTATTTTCCCAGGAGTCAGGAAGCTCCACTGATCCGCGTGGTTTATCACATATAAGGGACAGTGACCTCACCACTGCACCAATTAGCTCTTTCATCACTGTTGAGTGAATCTGACCTGTCCCCATAGACTTAGACACATATAGATGTTCTCTGCTTCTGCCTGTAGCTTCCCAGCTGCTGGCTCACCCCAAACCGTGCAGGGAGTGCACGCGGCTGCACCATAGGGGGGGCACACCAGGAATATCTACACAAGCATCAGATCACACCTGAGCAAACCTGTGCCTTCGTGGTGTTGCTCCAGACTGGTGCAATGCAGGTACCAGCCCGACGAGGTGTTCCATGGGACTGTATTCCACCTCAGAGGCAGTGCGAGCACAGCAGCTCTTCACTGACAAGTTCTTGCTGTCACAAGGTTGTGGTGTTTTTTTGGTAAAAGCTTCACCTTCACCATCAGGCAGTCCCTGGAGTCTGAGTCACTTCCCCACATCCTAAAGAAACTGAAACACTGGCAAAATGGTATCTTCTTTGAGTGCATGAGTGAGCGCTACAAAATCAAACACCATTAGGAACAGGGAGCTGCAAAGAAGCACAGTTTATTTCTGTTCATAAATGAGGCTGGGTTACTGTCCTTACTTCCAAAAATAAGAGTGACTGGTTGAGCCTTTTCCCTTTCTGTCTTTCCCTGCAGGTTACCATCTATCACTGGGACCTCCCGCAGGCGCTGCAGAACGTCGGTGGGTGGGAGAATGATACCATAGTTCAGAGGTTTAAAGAATATGCTGAGCTCCTTTTCCAGAGACTGGGAGATAAAGTGAAATTTTGGATAACCATCAATGAACCCTACAACGCTGCGTACTGTGGCTATGGCGTTGGGACAGCCGCTCCAGGTAAGACTGCTGGGCCTGGCCTCAGAGCCTTCACAGCACTGTGGGCACAACTGTTTTATGCTACAGTAGATGCTAGGGGCTCGCAAAGGTAGGGCAAGGAAGACGGTGTGGTGGGGATAAATGGCATTTGGACTTCTGTGGTGTGGTGAACAGGTCCTTCTTTCACTTTGCCCCCATCCAAAACCCATTCTCCTTCTTCCACTCCTCCAATCCATCCCTCTTCTGACACCTCTGGATTACACTTGGTGTCTGGAGCATACCCCGTTTCCAGACCAGCTCCAGGGACTGCGGAGAAGGGTTAGGGCTGGAGGAGGGCAGAAGCCGGGGAGGTGGAGAGGTGGGAGCTGGCCTGAACACACAGCTTTCTCCTCTCTGTCCTGGCAGCCCCACACGGGCAGAGATCTGAACCAGCCCGTGTCCCACCGTGGGGGAGGACGGTGCAGCGTGGGGTCCTGCACAGCCTGCCCCCTGCAGCTGTGACTTCAGGTGTCCCTGATAAAGCAGGGACCTCAGCTGGGGTTGCTGAGGGCAACCTGAGGGCAACAGGTGCTGCACGTTTATTCATTTACTGGTGGGCAGTTCTGGGTGTTCTGGGTGTTGTGCTAACCCGGGAAGCAGCCGATGAGAGAGAAAGCTGGGAAGTGCTGCTCCACCACCTGTGCTGTCCCTGTCTCTGCAGGAATCGCCGTTCGGCCAGGGAGAGCCCCCTACGTGGTGGGGCACAACTTAATAAAGGCCCACGCGGAAGCCTGGCACCTCTACAATGAGACCTACAGGGCAAAGCAAGGAGGATTAATCTCTATCACCATCAACTCTGACTGGGCAGAACCAAGGAACCCACACAACCAGGAGGACGTCGAAGCCGCCAGACGGTACTTGCAGGTACTTGCAGAGACACCCTGTCCCAGCTCTCCCTGCTGCTCCTGGGTTTGTTCGTGGTGGCACCCCCTTTTCTCTGGGTGCTGGAGATGCCCAGAACTCAGGTCAGCATCTCACTGAAAGAAAATGATGAGCCTGAGGTACCACTGCAAGGAAATGTATCACCCTCTTCTGGTGGCCGATGAAGCACGCAACAGAAATCAGACAAAATAGGGTTGCAGGGACAAAATTACTGCCATCGTATGGGCATCCCTGGGTATTGCCATGTGCCTCCTCATTACAAATTGAGGTACTGCCTGTAAAGCGGCACGGGAAGGAGAAATAGTTAAATCTCTTGTTTAGATACATAATTTATCCTTCTCCCTTATTTCCTGCCTTAGTTTCTCCTAGGTTGGTTTGCTCATCCCATTTTCAAAAATGGTGATTATAACGAAGTAATGAAAAAGAGGATTCGGGAACGCAGTCTGGCTCAGGGTCTCAAGCAGTCCCGGTAAGAGCCCAGGCACATGTCTGATTTTGTTCTGCTTGCTCTGCTGAAACCTCTTTTTCTGATAGAAGTGCTAAATTTCACCGATTCTGTTCTAATCTTACTGTAAAAATCTTACTGTGTTCCCACAGAAAAACTCTAGTGTGCGTTTTGCCTGTTCCCTCTCTTGCAAACTAAACGTACTGATACCACATATCTCTGGGGCAGGAAGTTGGCAGCTCAGGGTGATACCGTATAAGCTCTGCATTAGACACAGTGCTTTCCCTGATGAACATGATAAATGTGTTCTAATTAACTTTTCTTAAAACTCTGTACTGAACTTGAGCACTGAGAACTCATCGGTCCCTCTGAATTATGTTTCTTATTTTCCACTCCCATTAATTTTCTTAACGTTGTTGTGGTAGCAGTGCTCCATCATCAGTGTTTTTCCTTTTCTCTCCCTTTCTCGGCACATATAAGGGAAGCTCTTTTTCCCTCTTGGCTTTAAGAGCAATTTAATGGGGTAGATTAGATCTGGGGTGAGTCCTGATCATTCCTCTCTGCAAATGTGAAAGACCACTTGTTTTTTGAAATGAGGGAGATGGTGGATGAGTCAGGGTGTGCTCTGCTGCAAAGATTCTTCAAGATTCAAATTATACTTTTATATGTGCCTAGAACTACTGGGTTCTTAGGCACTTTTTTGGCTACCTCATTTCTTCTCTGGCGGTTGCTGCCATTAATAAGGCAGCAAAGTCACTGTGTGTTGCTTTATGAGATAACGTGCCCGAGCATCTCAGTCTGGGGAAGATGTCCTGTCCTCAATCTAAGCCTGCAAACTCTCAACCATCACCAAATCACCAGGAGCACTGGCTGCATTTTCAGCAGGGGCTGCCTGGAGGACATAATTTGCAGGATTTTCTCCTTCTTCTGACTAAAAGAGAGCTGAAACCTCGGTCCTTGCTCTAGAGTACCCTAGTTGTTCCTGACTCTGTAGGCCTGCAGATACCAAGGGGGATGTTCTTCTCTGAGGAGGCCTCCCTTTTGAAGGGAATTAAGCTCTTTGGGATTAAATGGTAGAGTCCACGCACAGAGCTGAGTTCCCAGTTTCTCCTGGGTTTCTCCACGTTCCTCCAGAAGGATCGTGGTACCTCCCCTTGTGCTTGTGGTGCTGGTACAGGGATAACAACATCACACATGGCACGTGTTCAAAGGATGGATGGCAAGGAGAAAGCTCAGAAGCTTTTATTGTTTCCTGTGTAGAAGCCAGAGTTTGAGACAACATTGCATCAGCCTCTGCTGATACAGGTACTTCTGCTGTCACACAGAGAAGAGCAGAGCAGGTCCCAGAGTCACCGTTCCAGAAGTGCCTCATGTTCACCTTCTTTGATTTTCTTCTTTCCTGTTCTACAGCTTGTTTGCACCCAAGATTTCTCACCAGCACTGTCCTGGCGCATGCTCAGAGCCACTTGACATCCTTGCCTCAAGGCCTCTTGCCCCACCTGAACACAGTTACGAGCCAGCACTTGAAGAAAAGGGGTTGCTTGGTGTAGTTACAGGTTGTTGAGCTGTGTTTTTTTTGTTGTGTTTGGGTTTTTTTTTTGTTTTTTGTTTTTTGTTTTTTTCTGGTTGGACTTGATGATCTCTGAGGTCCCTTCCAACCACTACAATTCTGTGATTCTGTGATTTTCCATTTTTATGTCTGTTAGTTATCTTCCTTCCCCTTTCCCTTGGGCTTTTAGGCACCTCAATGTTATCTCCAGCAAATTGCAGTGGCAGTGAAGGCAGACCCTGTCCAAATTTAACCCTTTGGGATCCCACAGCTGGGAAGAAACCCATGTCCAAAGGCAAGAAGGTCATGTGTCACTTTTATAGATGCTCTTAGGGCAAAAGAGTTTATTTCTCTAGAAACTAGAAGTACTTCTGAGCTCGAGCACAGCAAGACAAAACACACAGAAGAACCGGCAAATAACACCCATGTCTCTACTTCTGTTTCCTGCTCCAGAACAAGTGCTACTTAATGGTTGGTGGCCCCAGGAGCCTGGCAGCAGCTCTGTGCTGAGGTGCTCTTTCTGCCACTACCTTCTCATCTGACCATGAGCAGGGCCTCTAGCCATCTGGTGTCTCTTTCCTGGTCAGGGGAAGGTCTGTTCCTCTCTTGGAGACCATCAGATCAGGCAGCATAAATCACGTACTCTAGCAAAGGCTTAGTTTAGTTTATAGACCCTGACTGGGGAGCAGAAGAAGGGGAAATCCTGAAAAGACTTACATTTTGAGGGGTTTATGCTTTTCTCTGTTTTCTGTTGCAGACTTCCAGAATTTACTGAAAGTGAAAAGCAAAGAATTAAAGGCACCTACGACTACTTTGGGCTAAATCACTACACTACAGTTTTAGCGTACAACTTGAAATATCCTGCTGGTGTTATGTCCTATGACTCCGACAGGTAAGAGATGAATATATGTTATGGCTCAAGTAACATACGTGCTCCTGGAGCCCAGGCCAACTGAGCAATGTAAACTGTGAGCAAATAAAGCCATGAGACAAATCGTTTAAGCTGTTATAATCATTAATAGGGAAAATATCCCCAAATAGTAGCTGTGGTAACACTGTTAATTTCACAAAAGTCCAGGAACAGCCCTTTTTTTCACAGAGCTGATGATAAAGGTTAATATTTAAAATGGAACAATGAAAATTAGAGGATGTACTGACGGAAGGAATCGGCATTTGTGAGTCTCCCAATGGTTTGGGATCTCCTGTCCCCACGCTGCAGTTGGAACTCCCAGATTATCCTGCTTCACGGACACTGCTCCATTTTCTGTTAAACAGTTGTTTCCTCCCTCACCACAGCAGGTAGATGGAAGTTCAAAGCTTAAATAGCTAAATCCCTTCACGGGCAAGTATACGTAAGTCAAGATTTTTATCTTTAAAAGGCAAACAGCAGGAGCTTACCGCTCTTTCTGATGAACATTATGGTAACGGTGGGACCACACGTGGAGGTGAACATTGGCTGTTTTCTGAAACGTTTCCACAGAGAATATATAAAATTATTATAACATCTCTTTGCTGCTGCCCTCTGGTTCAGCCCCGTAGAAGAAGGACACTGGGCTCAGTCTGTGCCACGGTGTCACCACCGGTCCAGTTTCCTGTGGGGCTGGGCACCACGTTTCCCAGCCCCGTGGCAATGAGGTGCCAGGCACTTGGGACTGGTCCCTTGACCTGACGTGTTCTCCTCCTCCTCCGCAGGGGTGTAGCCTCAGTGAGCGACCGCAGCTGGCTGAACTCGGGTTCCCTCTGGCTAAAGGTGACACCCTTTGGGTTCCGAAAGCTCCTGAGATGGATAAAGGAAGAGTACAACGACCCTCCCATTTATGTGACTGAAAACGGGGTCTCAGAAAGGGGAGCCTTCAACTTCAATGACACTTGGCGAACGCATTACTATCGGAGCTACATTAATGAAGCACTGAAAGGTAGGAATGATTATTTAAATCTGATCTGCCCTCACACTTCCAAATTACACTTAACATTTTTTTTACTCTGTGTCCGTTTCTGCGAGCCTTTGGGGCTGGCAGAGACTGCCCATTGGTAGCCACCACTCTGGAGGGAAAGGTCATCTGAAGGAAGACCAAAGCCTTGGGTTTAGCAGGGCAACTGCAGCGTCCTGTACAGCTGCATCTGGCAAAAGAAGGTGCTACGGCTTGATGAATAGCTAGTTTGACTTCTGGTTTGACTGCTGCTGTGTCTAAAAACTCCATCTTTTTAAAAAACCACAGCAACAGTCAAGCAACATTGGGGAAGGGCTTTTCCAGTTTGCTTCTCTGAGGTACTGGGAGCTGCTGGTCAGATGTTCCAGAAGTGCTCGTTTACTGCCTTTCAGTAACGAGGTCCAACAAGCCCTTGTTTAAGCAACAGTTGCACGTTGATGGCTTTTTTTCTCTGTTCCTAAAGCTTTTATTGGATGAAAGCTTTGATTTTTGGGGGCAGAGAAAAGCTGTCTCCAGTCCTGGCTGGCTGACCGAGCCACCCTGGCTGTGTTGGCTGTAACTACCTCAAAGCACCTGAGCTAAAGCAAGACAGGAGGTGGGAAGGCACAGATGGTGAAAGCAATGAGGCCAAAGTGGCAATAACCTCAGTGTCCTGGGGTATCTCCCTGCCACTGCTGGCCCAGTGGTGACACCTCCTTGTCACCTGGCTGCAAACTAACCTCTTCCCTCTGGTCCTGGCAACAGCCGTTGTGCTGGATGGTGTCGACTTGCGAGGCTACACCGCGTGGACGCTGATGGACAACTTCGAGTGGGCAGTGGGCTTTGACGAAAGGTTCGGGCTCTACCACGTGAATTTCACAGACCCCAACTTGCCACGGCGCCCCAAGGCCTCTGCCAGGTTCTACTCACAGATCATCAACTGCAACGGGTTTCCAGACCCAGCAACGGGCTCACATCCCTGTCTGGAACCGGAGCCTGAAGGTAAGTGACGCGGCAGAAATCCTTGCTTGTGTGTCTGTCAGGTTCTAATCCCAAAACATTTCCATAATCTGTAGTCTTTAAGGACACCACCGTTTATACAGGCTCCAGTAGCACACTGACTAATCACCAGCCTTTGTTCAGACTGAAGACATTCATGTGGAGCGGTCACTCCTCCATGCAAAACCTGAACAACTACATTTTGAGCGCTAGCATCTCTATACCCGCCTGTCTCCAAAAAGCAGCAAAAAAGTTACTCCATTCTACTTTTCTCTGATTAACAGAACTGCCCAAGATGTTTTCCAAAGCACACACATTGGGCGTTACCACATCACTCTTTCTAAACAGTTTTTAAAACTTTGTATGAATCTGTGTTTGGGGTAAGCCTTCGGAAATACCAATTCTTTTGTCATTTACATTCTCTGAACTAGAGTCCATTGAACAGCAACCATTGTTGGGGTGGGGCTTTTAAATAATTGTTTTTATCAGTTTTTGGGCTGACCACAGCTGCCAGAGACCACTCACTGCTCCTGGAGTCTCACTATGAGCCTCAGTTGTGCTTTTACTCCAAGCTGGGACTGTCAAGCCCTGATCCCAAAGTATTCCAGCTGCCACCAGAGCACTGCGTTGGAAGCCTTGTAGAGGCAGGAAGCAGCAGCTCACACTATGTAGCAGAGAGCTGACCCCAGGCTGTGTCCTAACGCTTCCTTGCTGTTTTCCCAGGGACAGTGGCACCAACAGGCACCGCCCCAGCCCCGGCCGACAGCGTGTACTTTTTGGGACTGGAGTTAACACCACATAATGCAGAAACGGCGCTGTATGTGCATTTTGCTCTTTGTGTTGTTGTGGTGTTGGTCTTGGCTCTTCTTGCATGTAAGTATGGAAAATTATCCAAAAGATCCCGTAAACAAAGACACATGGAACTTCATAACTTTCACTTTCACTAGCAACTTCCACTTGCTAGTGTTTGTTTTTTATAAAAAAAAGTCTCCAGCACTAGGAAAAGAAACCTGCTTGTACTACTGCAACTGTGTCTTGCCTCAGAGATGGCTCCTCATCATCTTGTTGTTTGCTTACCAACTTTAAAATACAAAAGAAAGTTTTTTGCTATGGTAACTGTCTCTTTTCTCCCCAGGCGTTATTAATTTGTTTTCCTAAAGACAAAAATAAAATTGCGTGTTCTTATCTGCATAAGGATTCTTAGCTGGGACTTTCATCTGTTCTCTCTTCATCTCCCCTTGGCTGATGCAGGGCTTTCTGAGGGACCCGAGACACCCCCTGGCAGCTCTACTGCTTCTTAGTGCTTTTAAGACAAGTGAGTGTCTATACTGGTGCACAGGAGAATGCATACTGTTCTATTGCAGCTACTGTACAGAGTGTGTGTGTGTGTTCCCCCCAGCTTTCCTTTTAAGTGGCCCCAGTACTCTGCCTTCACATTTGAACAGAGTGCAATACTTAATTAAATCTCCTTTAACTAGGAATCCGAGGCAGCACAGAACCTGTAACATTCAGGTCTCTAACAGTAGCTGGAGTGACCATACCTCCAAAGTAAAAGCAGCCCCTGCTAACAACATTCCCATTTTATGTGATAAAGACCCATCTTCTTTCTTCCTGCATCACCTGGACTCAGAACACTATTTCAGATTTTAGTATGATCAACTCCTGAGTAAGCTCAGTTGAACTTTTTACTCCAGTTTGTCTGCTGTATTTCAAATTTCAGTGTGTGCTCCTAACTGCTCGCTTCCCTGGGACACAAGTACTTCAGAGGAACTTTACAGGAGAGGATAGTTACATTTTCTGGAAAATAGTTTATTGAGTGCTTGGGGAATTAAAAACTACAAGGTTTTGCTTGCAGTTGCAGAAGCAAGAAAAAGTTAAACATAAATTAGTTACCTGATTTGCTAATTATAGTGCTTCCGAAACCCTCATTTTAATCAGTCATTGCCTACCGTGACCTTTATATTAATATCTGGCCCTTATATTTTTATAGCAGAATATTTATAGATTAAAAAGTGCCTTTCTATGGCAGTAGGGTAATGATTATGAAAGCTGATGGAGATTTTTCAGTCTTTTTAACTCTTTGCTTCTAGGCCTCAGCTACACCCGCTTGATTTTTCTGACTTCGGTGACTTTATTCCATACTCCACTGCAGGAAAAGAATTAAGTAACTCAGTCAGTGTAAAATAAGCCCCACTTGTCCAGAAGCTTTAGTTGACTTAGATCAAATAAGAAAAAAAAAAAAAAAAAAAAAAGCCAGACAGTGATTACTGCAGTTACTCAAAACTACATTTGTTGTGTAGAATTTCCATTCCAAGTATTGTTTTCGTCTTCTCCGTCGTCTTGAGTCCTCAGTCTATATATTTTGCCTTCTTTTTTGAAGTCTTCCCCCCGCTTCTCCACTGCTCGTTTCCTGACTGCTTGCCTAGGGTACAAAGGACAGTCAGGTTTGACAGTTTCCCCAGCAATAATTACACAAGAGAAGCAAATGCAGTTAAGTGCAAATCATGCATCCTTCCCTCTCATATCCCAAATAATTTCCTTCAGCCCTTTGTTTCCCTGGAAAGCAACACCCAGCTGAAAATTTGTCATTTAGCAGTCAGACAAACTGACAGATCTCATTTCCCTGGGAAGCCCCTGTCATGGCTGCTTCCCATGAAGGGGCCTAGCAGCTCTCCTGGTACAGCAGAGCTCTCCTTCTCTGGGCAATACAAAGCCTCACCTCTCAAAATCAGACTTCAGTTGCTTCAGTTTCTTGTACAGCCCCCCCCGTAACAGCGTGACATCTAATTTTCAAAATGTTTATCTTCCAAAGAATATCAGCTCAAGTGAAGCCTGCGTTTGTAGTTACAGCCAAACTCCCCATTCATAGATGACTGCCAGACAATGTTTTTTCTACTCTGTAACTGGAAATTGTAGCAAACAATAAGGATCTTGCTTAATCACAGATGTAAAAACTAAGAAATTCTAGTCAGAGCTGCCTTGCAGTTTGCCAGCCACCAGGTTTGTCTCCCTTTCAACCAGAGGGAAGGGTGGTGGCCAGAAAGCCCAAAGAGAAGGCAGCAGTTAAGAGCCAGAAACATTTCAGTTCCCCACTACACAACGAAAGCAATTCCAGGAGCAGTCTGAGTAACAGCTGCCTCAGGAGTTTTGATTACCTGCTTTGCTCCGCGCTGCTGGAGGCTGAAGGACTTGAATGGTCTTGCTGATGAGCTGGTCGCACAGTCGACTGTGAGGGGGGGGGACTCGTGAACAGGAAGTTGCTAATGAATCTCCAAACCGCTAAGAGGGGGTAAAGTATTGTGCCCAAGAACTTCCACAGGTCGCTGCCTGAAGCCTGAACAACAGAAGTAGCAGGTCTTCCCGCCTGGGCACGAACACAGAAAGCAAACTGGTCAGATATGAAAGTCGGGCT
>JAHREE010000229.1:913792-1003360 GCA_033628505.1 Tringa tobata | reverse complement strand
AAAAGAGGCAAATAAGTGTTAATAACAATATAGAAAAATGTTTTTATCTCTTCCAAGATGCAGCATGGGGAAAAGGTGTCACAGTAACCCTGCTCGCTGGGTAAGCTTTGCATACACATATTCTGGTTCTGCAAGTTTCTTTAAGAAATAACTGTCAGAACATTAGGTTTGCTGCTGAGATGGTACTATGTTTTTTGTAACTTCTTCATGGTGCAAAATAGATTTAAGAATAATGCCAAAGGCTGGATGGTATAAAATTAAGCTATAATTTTTTTGGAAATGAACAAAAAGACATCTCTGTTATGCACGTGCACATAGAAGATGTTTGGTTGTAATGGGTATTAGTATAATCAGCTCTATGAAGAACCTGGATGTGTTGCACTAATTCTCCTGGCATTCCCAACAGCTGTAGTTTGCATTAATTGCACTCATTTCAAACCCTAAGTTGTAAACTAAATTGCATGAGAATGGTGAGTGAAGTGTTGAACAACATCTTTTTTGGAAATTATTTTGCAAATATGATTTTCAAAAATTTCTACACCACTTCAAGCAAGGAAGAAATTTTGTTTAACCATAGGAGTGGAAAGGCTTACTGATGACTGGATAAGTAACTTTTGTGAGGGTGTACAATCTTTTACATCAGCAGGAACTATTTATATTACATCCTCAAGTAATTACAATTTTAAAAGTATAATTCTCTAACTGTAGGGTCACTGAGTTGCTGCTGTTGCATGTGCCTCTGCTGCTGTAATGGAGCTGAGAGCCCCTAAAGCAGGTGTCCCTGGAAAACAGCAAAGGTCTTCAATTTGTAGGCCCAGGAAAAAGCAGGGGTAACTACTAAGTAGAGCTTTTTATTGGGAAATAATAAAAAATAATGATAGCTGAAGCAATACCCAGAATTCAGTACCTTGGTGTGCTACCAAGTCCCTGGCTGACTTAGGCAAATTTTGTGTGTGTGTATATATTGTATCTATTACTCTGGTGGAAATGACAGCTAGTTTGTTAAAATGAATACACAAAACCAAATTAAGCAATCGGTATGGAAAACGATGCAAGCCAGTCATTTACATTTTAAGAGATTAATTTCCGCCCCCCCCTAAAACAGCACAGATCTACTTGGATTTAAAAGGAAAATATTTTTATTAGTGAAACACTTTTTTTAATTGCAGTGTTGCTTCACACTAATCCATGGTTCATTAACAAATCAAAGTATCAGTTTAAGCCAAGTAAAAAGGCAATGAATTTGAGTAAGCGTGGAGACAAGCTCTGGTGTATTTCCTAGTATGTATAAAACAACGATAGACCTTCATAGCACACATAATAATGCTGTTTCCTAGAGTAACTAATTTGGAAAACATAAGAAGGGCAAGGATGTGCTGCGTACCAGTCTCACTAGTTAAGCCTCCAACTAGTGCAAAAGTTAAGGTATTAGAAAGAAGCAGAATGCCAGTGTCTCCCCTCTCAAGTTCAAACCGGAGTCCTCTGTAATTCAAGTATGATATACAGTATTGCTGCTTTTATTTCTTTTTTTAAAGTCAAGTGATTTGGGGACCTCAGGTGTAACTGATCACTTAGGGTTGAAGCTAGCCCATGTTGCAGCCAGCTCCTGGCATACCTGCTGCACCTGCATCTGAAAAATTTCACTACTGTAAGTACTGTGTGTTATCATCAGTCCTTACTCAGATTCTCAGTTAACTGGGGCATGGGAACTGAATTAAGAATAAACCTCACTTTTAAGCATTATCCACAGCAGCACAGTTTATTTTTGTAATTTATACCAGTTTTTAAAGCATACAACTATCGGCAACATACAGATTTTCCTATGTAGCTCTTTGGTTTACAGCACTAGTCTTATCTGACATTCAAGTTTCTCTTCAGAAGTGCAGAAAGGGTTCATTGCAGTTGCATGCATCCTGTATAACGACTAGGCTCCTGTGCTTTACCAGCAAGACTGAAAAATGAAAAAAAGCAGCAAACACTAAAGTGTTTCTGCTCTGGACCAAAATTTAATGCTGCTTCATCATCTCTTAAAGCAAGAGCCACTTTCAACCTGACAAATTTTGACAAAGAGCAAACAAACATCACAAAATGTCTAGTTACAAGCAGGATAAAAAATAAATCTGGCTAATAAGGACCTGTGAATAGTGATCTTGCTCTCAGGTTCCAGAATAAGAGAACTTAAAGGGACTTATTAATTTTCAGAATATTTTGGAAATTAGGCCCTCTTAAGGGTTCTGGTGTACACCCAAGAAATACGGCTTCCAAAATGAAGTTCCATTGACATTGTGCACTTTAAGTTTACATTTGCTGACATCAATAGCCAAAAATACCCAAACTCAAACCATTTTAAATGCGAATAGGAGCAGCGTATCAACCTTTGTTAAAACTGAGCTGTAAAAACACTGAAGGGATTGAAATAAGTCCTTTCTCAGCTGGAAATACATAAAAATTCCAGCTACCATAATTTTTCATGACCTGTAACTTAAAAGTGGTTTGATCAATTTTCTCCAAAAATTCATAGAAACATCCTCAGGGCTAAGGACAGGAAATTACAGCCAGTACCAATTTTCTAGGGAAATTACAGCCAGTACCAATTTTCCAGGGAAAAAATATGTCATGGGGCTAAAATAGATATTTATAAAAGTAGTTAGTAGCAATTTTAATCATGACTCCCTTTCAGACATCCAAACAAGTTAGTACAAGATTAACTCAAAACAACAGACATGTCAAATGTGAAGTTTTAAGGCACAAATGAGTGTCATAGCACAAGAATATAACTATTCCACCTTGAGAGGGAGAAGCCGCATTCCTAGATATGAAAAGTATTTGAATAGGGCAAGACAAAAAAGGGGTCATACTGTGAAAGGCGTGTTATGTGTCAAAAGTACCTTATTTGATTTATCAAGCTAGAGTTCTACTCATGCTTTGGTAGAACTGAACTCCCATCTGAGTGTCACTGTCCTGTACCACCTGGGTCTTGAAACACAATGCGTGTTCTACAGAAGGCCAGTAGGATGGTTGCAGGGAGAAACACCTAAGCACTGCAGTCTTTGCAGATGTTGTGCTGCTTTTCTTTTTATGTCATTTTCTAAGTGTGAGTGAAAGAAAAGGATTTCAGATTATAATTGGTTAAACTTACTCAGGGAGGGGTCTCAGGTAAGATGCAAGATGCCTATTACCAATATTTCACTTTATACTAATGCAGTCTTACTGAAACAGGAGGCCTGCGAGGCTGTAGTTTGGTTGTGAGGAGATTCTCAGGTGTGCTGTCACTGCCTACCCCAATCCGACCTCAAGTCCACATGGGTTTGAGCATTCCCAGAGCACAGAGCTTAGATTTGTTTTCTTGATTTCGAATTACCATTTTAACTGTAAAATCACAGATGACATCAAATCTGTTCACAATTCATGCATGCATTTTACACAATGATATAGCTATTAAAAATTAAAACCAAGAAATAGCAGCCTTTGGTGGAGCAGTGATAGCCAAATTTGTTTGGCTTTTCTGGTTATTCTTCCAGTGCTTTTTCCTCAGCTTTAAAAGTTATGACACATTCCCAAGCAAATGAAATGTATTAAATTACTGAAATACAGTTTAAATCCCCAGTTAATTCCTTTTGCCACTATTTGCTTTAAAATGGCTTTACTGTTAAATGATAGGACGCTGAAATACACCAGAATACTAGATTTGTTGAGAATGCTAGTTTTCCATACAAGGTCTATTTCATGCATTTATTTGCTCTCTAGAACACAATCCAAATCTATGGAACAAACCTAGTTCCAGGGCTTTGTACACAGTCCCCCCTCTTGTGTGTTTGAAGGAACCAAAAGGGGCAGAAGTGTAAAAGCCAGGAAGGTACAAATGGTCTCGGTTACATGTAGTAATTGTAGGTAAGTATCACATCCAGGATTTGAATACAACTGACTTATTAAATGTTCTAATTGTTTCTTCTAGGGCAATTTGCGCTCAAGTTTACAATTTACTTCTTTAATTATTTGCTGGGCCCTGTTCCTAATCAGGGTATCCCTCCCTTCTTTTTGTTTGGATTGCGTGTGTTCTCCATGCTTATCTCTCATTACGTTTTCTTCTCTTTAGTTATTATGGGGAAAGTTTATTAAATGAAGCAAGTCACGCAGCGAACTTTGGAAATGGTTTGGTTTGATTTAGATTTAGTTCTTAGGTCGCTCAGAGTAGATGGAAGCTCTCAGCTGACTAGTCTTCTACACGTGTGAAAATTCTTGTCCTGGAATGTGTTAGTCATGGGAGGCAGCTGCCTCTCTGGGTTGTGACACCTGTCATTACAGACCTCTGATCTTTTAACTACTTTTACAGGATTAAAACCATAATCTTAATTTAGCACTGGAAATTGGCAAGAAGCAGTGATGGAACTTGTGCGTTAGTCATGTTATCTCCGTGCATGAACTGGGTTTCTTGCCATCTTTGGTTTTGGGTGCAGTAAACTACAGGAATCCAACCTGAGGAGGAAGAAATATATCCCCTCATTCACGTAGTAGCATAAGAACTCAAGTGCCAAGAAGTACCATGCCTTTAGAAAAGCAGACAGGGATACGTAGGTTTGTCTTTTGGCTGGGGCTTGAAGCTGAACGTCTGCTATTTTAGGGGAGCATCTGAGTGTAAGTTTACCTTTAGTCACATAAATACCTGTTGCTACAGCATTTTGCAGAAGCAAGTTCCTCTTCAAGAAGAGGAAAAACAATAGTGGTTCTTTGAGAAGTTCTAGTATTTATGTTACTTTCTTTTCTCACATTTGAAGGGATCCAAACTATTAATATGGGTTCATCCAGGTTTCAGAAGACTCCTAGAAGTTTAAACAAGTGCACTGAAAAAGTTTGTGTTTGTAAACATTTATTTTCTTGAACTGAAAAAGGCTTGCATCAGCACACATTGTACAGCCTTGCAAATTACACAAATTGAAAAAAGTTTGTTTCATTTATGTGCAATGAATCTTTAATGTCCAGTGAGCATCTGCAAATGATGAAAACTTAAACCATTAAAAAGGTTTCCAGCACTTATCAAACACAATTATCTTAGCGTGAAAAGGAAGAGAAAGAGATCCATACTGGTGGGAACACTATTAAAGTGCAAACATTTTGTCACTTGTGAAGATACATTTTAGTTTTCTTCACATTTTTGCTAGAAAGAAGAAATATTCGAATGTGATTCTGTGAACATTCTTTGCAACCTATTCATATTCCCCTTTAAATAATTATTAAACTTGTTGGATCAGAAGTGAATCCTTCAAGGGTACAACCTACTTGTCATTTCTTTTGGCATTGCTGGAATGAATCTCAAATGAAAACAACCATCTAAGGAGTTAGTTACTAAAATTACATATTGTTTTGGTTCTTTTTCTCCTTAACAAAAAAAAAAAAAAAAAAAAAGAAAAACCACAAGGGACAAAGAACAGGTTAACTTTAAGATTTGGGGTAGTTTGCTAGAAAATGAGTGTAATTCCTTGGAAATGGTTCTCTTTTCCCCTCCACCAATCCTCAGGTTCCTGCCTTGGAATGGACAGCTGTGTGCTGGCTGTGAAAAGGGATTATAAAATACAAATCTGCATATGGATTTTTATGAACGTTTGCTGTACAATAGAACTTTGGATCTGATACAAGAATTCAAAAATATAAAACAAAACTACTATAAAAGTAGGGGGCATTTCAACAGCATTCCTTGTGGAAAGCTGCCTGTCTCAAAGATGATTCCTTGCTATTTTCTGGGATTAAATCTGTTTTTTTTTTTTCTTTTTTTTTTTTCTTCTTCATCTTGGTGGATCACTGGGTTATTTATTCTTCAATGGCTAATGTCATATGACAAAACACCCCAGGAGTCTCTATGAAGAGAGCAGAAACCCCATAACATTGAGCCAATCAAGGAGAGGAGGACATGGAAGTAGTAAAGGCTGAGTGTCCACTGATGTAACTGCTACTGAGAACTAGCCCTTTCCAGAACGTGAAAGTCATAGTGCTTCTTGCTTGTTCTCAGCCTGAACTTGTTCACTGAGGTACTACTTTGTTTCTTCAACGCATTCTGAGCAGCTGACATTGTAGGGAACGTAGCTAGAACCGTGTAAGTGGAAGCCAAGTCACTGGGTTTGGATGGCTCAGTGTTCACGCTACCGTCTCCGCTGCCACAGTAACGACGATGGTGCTGCTGCTGCTGTGTCTGTAGACACTGCGAATCCCGTAGCCACCGAATCTTGGCACCAACTTTTAAAAGTTCTCCAAATAGTTTTTCTGCTTCCGTGCGAGTTATGCCTTCTGGCAGCTCAGTAATTTCTAGAACTTTTCCCACAACTGAAACAAGAAAAACATTGAATCTCAATTGGTCATTGTGCTACACAATGGAAAATGAGTTATTTCATACTTGTATCTCCAGTTGGCTGATACCAAGTACACAGGCATTCCATTTCTGGTATTTGCTTTCCCATTTAGTACTGCCTAGTGCCACAAGCTTACAAATAAAAGCTGAGAATACAAAGAGGACCCTCAAAAAAGAGAGGGAAAAATAATAAAATAATCAACCCCTGATCTTGCAGCAGGTTTGAGAACCCACTGTAGCATCTCATGGGTTTGCCTGTTAACCCTTCACGCATCACTGTGCTAAAAAGCTAGTCTGTCTTCTCCCAAAAACTCCTCTCCAGTAAATTCTTAGTAAAGCTAGTTTATTTGTAACTTTCTGCAGAGTTGATAGTGGGTCTCACTTCCAACAAAAATTCTTTCCAGTAAAGCTACCAAGATGGATGATGTCAGGTTTTATTTGGATGACATCTTTACCAACTCCCAAGGAGCTAACCCTGTAGATCTCCTAATATGTCCCCCCAGATCCATGTGCTTACTGATATTAGAAGGGGAAAAAAAAAGAAAAAGAAGCACAAACTAATTTTGTGGCTTATGGTTGATTTCCCATTTCATGCAAATAAAAGGAAGCAGGGGTATGTGTATTTAATATAACAATACACTAGAGCTTACCTCCAGTAAACCGACAAAGTACTGTCTAATCCTGATCTTCTCTGGTCTTTTCTCTAGCCTTCAAAACTACACTTCTCTCACTGAGCCTCCCTCTTCCCCGTTCTCCAAATCGAGTCCCCATCCTTATGTTTCCTGTGTTTGCCATGTCCATTTCTGTCCAATTACTCTCTGTTCTGCCCTTTTCTCACCTGTGCTTTTTTTTGTTATATTCCTAGCCCATCACCATTAATTCATTTTTCTGGAGGACCGTGTCAATCAGAAATTCCATACCTGGTTCTCCTGCACCAAGATCTGCTGAAGCAGCCTTCTTTGCTGGTTTCTTTCCCCTGTTTCCATGTCTGTTTCCAGGTTGACACTGGAAAGATTGAGATAAATTATGTACTTTAATGACAGCGCACCAGTATCTTAAAATTTCTAGGTTATCTCAGTGAAAAACAGTGTGGAGGAATGTCTGGAATGTAATCTGCGCTACCATGGTACAGAAAAGATTTTCATGTCCAATTTTAGTCTTGGGAGTTTAGCAATCCTGCAGTCAGGCAAAACTCAATCCTTGGCTTCAGAAGAAAGGGAGGAAGTGATGGAAAACAAATAAATCACCTTAAATCTTCTTGGAAGAACACCCTCTCATTCCCCCCCAATCCATCATATCTTCTGACTGATCTCGGGGAGAACTGAGCAAGGTAGAGGTAAGGGGTCTGTGTGTCTGTTCCCAAAATTAAAGAGATGGCAGAACTTTTTAGCTTTGCTAACACTAATATTTTGGGTTTGTTTTTCTTTTAAAAAACAAGCCCACTCTTTGTTTAGAATTACCCACATGTATTTTCTATTTTTTGGAAACTGTTATTCAAATTAAAGAAAATCCTTTTAGCAAATGTTCTCTCATTCTTGGAACTGCTGGCAAATTGCTTAAAAAAATAAATTCATAATCTACACTGTGCCCAAAGCTAAATGTCAGGACTTTTTTTTTAAAAAAACAACACGACAAGAACAATGGGAAGTATCAACACAGAATTAAACCATTATTGGAAAGCAAGCACCTTCCACTCAATTACTTTTCTAATGCAATAACACATTTCCCTATTCATGGTGGCTATAATGGTAGCCCGGAATTATTTTTTTCAGTGCTGCCAGGAGATTGTTCTCTTTAATACCTGTTGGCTTGTTACTTGTCCACGTAATAAAGATGGTGGATTGTATTGCAGGGGTTGGCCAAGCAATGGGTATCTGGCATCTCCTTAAAGAGAAAGGTAATTAGAAGGTTTTTTCTGTTATATGAAATCTTCCTCCAAGTTCCTCTTACTATGTATATCTTACACAGAAGAGAAAGAAGAATAACGATGCACAAAGTGTATTTGGCGAGGCTAACAACAGAAGATTTGGCATGAATAAATAAGTATAAGTCAGTCACATACTGATCACAGAGTGAAAAGGTACAAGCTTTCTTGCATTTAAAGATTACACTGAAAGACACACTAAAATTTTTCTTCATTGCAGTCTTGTCTAACTCCTCTCATTTCAAAATGAGCTTAATAAGTCTAAAGCTCCTCTCAGTGTAGTAATCTAATTATCTTCATGGTTATATCCCTTATTAGAGCCAGGTACATTTTCATGTTCCTATTTGCTCCGAGGATCCACAAAGACAATGGAACAGAAGTTTTTAGTAATCCCAGAAGATGAAGGAAGTTGAGAGGTATATTTTACAACAGGCAACCTGGAATTTTTACAACATCACAAGACAAAAGTAATAACATAAAAATTATGCAGCACATATGACAAAGACAAGAAAATAAAGTTTTCTTTATCAATAAGGAGGACATACAGAATTTTCTGTTAAGTTCTGCTTTAAAGTAACCATTAGATACATTAATTTTGAGTTTGGGAATTATAACAGGGCATCTTTGCTCACTGACAAAGGGGTTTATTTTTTGTTTTTTAATTGGTATCAACTATCACATCTCAGTGAAAACTCCCTATTTTCTGTTAGCATGGCAGCAGGGGACTGAGATTCTTCTACAAGGAATTTGTTCAGTCTTTGGGTGGGTACTATCTGAAATGCTACGTGAAGTAGCAGCAGCATTGGCCAGAGGCTCTCGTCCCACCATGCTGGTTTTTCTACAAAGGAATGAAGAATTCTCGCTTAGGCAGTGGCTTGATTCAGTGCATCATCAACTAATAAGTGAGTCTGGCAGAACATTCATCTCAACATCACATTTCTGCATCTTTTGCCCCAAAAGATAGTATGCCCACATAATGTATCAAGATCAGCTAGTCCCACATTACTTATTTTATCTTTGTAGCTCTAAAATTATATCATTTGCGACAGCATACATTAAGTTCTTGATTTATGGTTAAAAGTTGAATCTAAATGATATCAAACATTTTATTAATATTTTCAATGCTGAAATCGGGAATTTAATACATGAGAAAGCCAGTGGGTTATAGAAGCTCTCACAGTAACAAGATGATCAAATGCTTTTGAGAATACAGGGGATGGTATCAGTGCAAAGAGATAAGGTGAAATTTTATGTGATGCTCAAGTGAATAATTTTTGTGATCCCACTTCAGTAGCATTGCCAGCTGTACCCTGGGCTGCATCAAGAGAAGCGTAGCCAGCAGATCGAGCAGGAGGTGATCTGCCCCTCTACTCTGCTCTGGTGAGACCCCACCTGGAGTACTGCATCCAGCTGTGGGGCCCCCAACATAAGAATAACATGGACCTGTTGGAATGGGTCCAGAGGAGGGGCATGGAGATGATCAGAGGGCTGGAGCACCTCCCCTATGAGGACAGGCTGATAGAGTTGGGGTTGTTCAGCCTGGAGAAGAGAAGGCTCCGGAGACACCTTATAGCAGCCTTTGAGTACCTAAAGGGGGCTACAGGAGAGATGGGGAGGGACTCTTGATCAGGGAGTGTAGTGATAGGATGTGGGGTAATGGATTCAAACTGGGAGAGGGCAGATTTATATTAGATGTTAGGAAGAAAATCTTTTCTGTGAGGGTGGCGAGGCACTGGCACAGGTTGCCCAGAGAAGCTGTGGATGCCCCATCCCTGGAGGTGTTCAAGGCCAAGTGGATGGGGCTTTGAGCAACCTGGTTTACTGGGAAGTATGGGGCTGACATATGGCAGGGGGGTTGATGATCTTTAAGGCCCCCCTTCCAAACAAACCATTCTATGATATGATATTCTATGATATTACTATTAAAGTGAGCCACAGTTCATCAGAAAATCCTCCTATAAGTTGTGTTTTAAAACATTCAAGTAGCAAACATACACAAAATTTAGTTAGCTAAAAATATACCTTGTCCAGGGACAAAAGGTCTAGAAAACTGGGACACAATAGAAAGAGGTGTTAATGTGGGACGGATGTTCTTCATGTTTGATAGCTGAGCTGGTGCTGGTGATTGGGCTGGTGAGGTGACAGGACTACCTAGTTGAGGACTATGCTGCAACTGGAATAAACAACAGGTTAGTGTTTTAAAAAGTACCCAGTTGAACAAGCTAGACAACACCTACAGCATTAAAAGATCTAAGTAAAGGTAAAATAGCTATTTTAAGTATTATTGGAGCAGACTTTAATTTCCCAAAAAGAACTTTTGAAAAAACATGCAATATATGCAAATTTTAAGTCATCCTGGAAGACAAAATAAAGACCTCATACCTGCGCAGCACCGTCTAAAGTGCTAAGTTCTGTGGACTTCTGCCCCCTTTGATGATCACAGTAATATTTATTCTGTTTCCACTGTGGAGGTGAATGGTTCCGAGGCTGAGGGTTGTTGGGTATATTTAGCTGCATCATTACTACTCCTCCACCTGGTGGTGGTGCTACCGCTACGAGACAAGAAATCAGTTAGTTCATCATACGTTTCATTCTTCATTTCAGCAGAACAGATGTTAATTTAAAAAAATAAAAATAAGGGAAACAACATAAGGAATGTTTTGCTAAATGAGCTGCTGAATTCTAGAAAACTAGAGCAGTATCTTCTGCACAATTACATTTCCACTGTTTGTCAGATGAATCTGGAGTCGTTAGCTCTATTAAAGAGGGCTTTCCAGAACTAGAGAGATAGTGGAACCACTGAAACTCATGATTGAGAATATATTTTTTTTTAAATTTATATTTAATAGTAGTTGAAAATATTCAACATTCAAGGTAGTTACTGACAGAGCAATGTGTTGAAGAACATACGGTATTAAGCAAATATGCTTTATTTAAAAATAGAAGCTGCCTAGTTAGTTTTCCATGATGTACAGCAATAAGGAGTCAAAGTGTTTGATACGATATGATGGCATACATTGGAAAGACCTGGAATCGATCTTTAGTCTGTGGCAGAATGACCCTCACTTACAAGTTCTACATAGGAAATGTTTTTCTGGGCAGAGACTGCAAATTGATGCCCACGTCCGGCACCACTTCTCTGCTGTGGCAGGTAGAGAAGTGCCAGGGTGAGGGGAGCAGAGCTGAACGGCCAGGGCTGTGCCGGGAGGTTTCATGCGAGGAGCTGCCGAGAGAGAAGCTGTCGGCTCCCTTTCACCTGGCTCTGTCCCAGGGAATTTGTATAACGTCCTGTTTACTTGTCAATGGCTGTTTGCAATTTCCTTCTCCGCTCTACCTACTGCTTACAGCATTTCTCAGAAACCACGATTAAAACACATGGTTTAAACATAATTTAATCACCCACCTTTAAAGAGGGAGTCTACAATCTTCTTAATTTGCTACCTACGTCACAGCATTAGTTGGGAGCAGCCAGATACGGATTATAAGATGCATTTATCTTGTATATTTTTAAAACAGGCTATTGTTTTCACTACCCCCGGGCTCCACAAAAAGGAACAGACTCCTTCGAAAAGCAATCCAAACCATGTAGAATAATGAACTCCTAACACTAAAACTATATGAGCTTTTGTAAATTGTGTTCTGAAATATTGACTATATTGGTATTTATAAAAATAAATGAAGTAATATTAGCAGTGTTTTTCACATTTATACTTTCTTTTTAACGGCAAAAAGTTCTACCCATGTGTTGCAGACTGAAATGGAAGCATCAGATATCTGGCCAATTTTAACAGAGGATATAATTTTAAGAGTCCCTGCTCTGTCCCTATAAAAGCCACTCTGGAAGTATTTCTGTTTTGTTGCACAGCAAAATAAAATATAACTGTTTATGGATATCTACTACATAATCAGAATAATATATAACACAACAGTTTCCAAGGGATAAAGCCATAAACTTATCCCTGGGAGGTACCAAACATCTATATACACACACTACATTTTACACAAGAAAATTTGATTTGATATTTTCATGCATATATTTATATATGTTATAAATTATACTTATTTACATCTTATTGTTTTATAATATTATAGTATTTTAGCCTGTAGCATCCTACCATACTCTTTTTATTTTTACTTATCTGTTCTGTGAGAACTGAACTTCCGACAAAACCACGCATCTTCTGAAACCATCTAAGCACCATTTCTAGAAGCATCACAACCTGAAAATGCTATTTAAACTGCAAAAGAAAACTCTGTACATCCAGAAAACCTTTTTTCTTTCTACTACTTCTAGTTCCACAGCATTTCAGTAAATGAAAATAAATGGAATTATTTTCCTAAACAAGCATCCTACCAAAACTGAAGTGTCATAGAACACCCAAGTCAGTTTGCAGACACTTTATCACCTGTCAAAGCCCATGAGAAGGGGAAACCCAGAAGAAATCCTTGAAAAAGCTTCCCAGATTTGCAGTCTGACCCTCTGTAACTTTTTCAAACTACAAGAAACACAACTCCGCTGCTTGTCTGCTTGTGTCCTCCTTGTCCTTACCTCAGTGGTCTTGATTCACTATCTCAGTATCACTGAAAAGCATGCTTTGCTTTCTTCTCACAGAATTTGGTCTCCCTATGCCAGAGGGCCTCCTCCTTCCCCAGACTTCTATAAATGACAGTTTAACTGGTTTGAACCAGGCCTTCAAAACCGCACAAAACCAGCGCTTCCATGACAGATTAGGAAGGTAGAAGAACCAAGGAGTGCGAGACCCATTTCAGACATCCTGAAACCAGTCTTCCACAATAAAAGCCAAACAAGCTTGAAGCAAAAACTAAACAGAACCAAACCTGCCCGTGAACTATAGTACACTGCTAATCCAGCTATCTTACCACTTAACTGCGTGTTATCTGTTTACGAATAAACAGGATCTAAAAATATCTTAAAAGATAAATGTTTGTAAGAAATGCTACATCCATAGTGGAATCTAGGTCACTGACCTAGGGTTGTTTAATCTTATCGCTTGCTTGCAAAATACCGAGACAGCAGTATTTGAGATTACCTGACCCTCATCTGCTGGAGGCTGCCTCCAGGCTGCCCTCATGAAGTCAGCTATTATTTCACTCAAGTTCCAAGCTGTCATTTTAAAAGTTACTATAATAGCAATTCAGATGAAGAATTATGAAAAAAAAGTATTTGCAGAGATGGTACTCAAGTCGCAGTTGTTGTAGCCATGAAATCAGTCTGATCATTTACCACAGATTTCTAGACAGAATGGCTGAGATGAAAATCCCAATAAAATATACCTTTTATTGGCTGCAAGATGGAAAGACCAGTGGGCGAACTTTTACATGATGAGGGTGGAGACACTATGCTGTAGTGCACAATGGAAGCAGCCTGTTGTGGCTTTGACTTTGATGAAGGTGGCAATAATGTAGGAGGTGATGGCTTCTGACTTGAATGGTTGCTATAAACTATGAAAGTAAAAGCAGTAAATAAGGCTACCATAAAAACAGAACCAGAACACCCCACACAGCTTTGGAGTATTTCATTTAGCTTCTTGGCAGGTCAGAATGCTACCATTCCTCTCTATCCAAACCCAGAACGCTTACAGTTTCACCACCTTCTCAGGAACTCTCAAGAAAAATCACTACTCCTACTCCATTAAGTGAAATCTAGAATGCTGCTTGAGTAGAAGAGCCAAGTAACCACTTCCAAAACTTACCTTGCTCATTCTATCAATTGTAAACCCAAATCTCAAAATTTTCAGACTCAGGGAGCTATTTAGGAAAATACAAAAGTGGTTCTGCTGACAACTTATAGCTCCCATGTCTGTCTCAACTCACAAGCAGACACGCAGGGCATTATCATATACATTACTGAATTCTAAGAAAGTAACTTTAGAGCTTTCAACAATAAATTAATTGAGATAGAGTGAATCTGCCTCCAATGTAACTTCAAAAATGGAATGAAGGAGGAAATCTGATACAGCAGTTAATTCTAAATCAAACCCTTAATAGCACATATCCAATCACCCAGCATAATAATAGCAAGTCTTTCAGTAAAATCTTTATTCCCCCAACCTGCACACTGCTGTCCTTGAAGCTGCTGAGAGTTGCACGGTGATGATGTTCGAGGAAACTGCATCTGCTCTGACCCAGGAGGCTGCAAATATCCTACTGATGAACTGTAATAATAATAATAAAAAAAGAACATGACTAACAGGCATTTCTGCTACGCTCATTTATTTATTCACGTCTGCTGCACTTGCTGTCTACATGTACTGCAAGTCACTCAGATTTTGTTCATTTTTAAAATCAATAATATTCCCACCTCCCTTTGAATCTACTCATTCTTCAGAAGACTGAAGTTTCACATCTCTTTCTTGGCAAAACCTTATGCCCTGCACTGATTCATCTATTTTGATATACTATTTTTGTGTTGATAGTGCTGTATTGGTATAGACATATAGAATAGTCAGTATGAGACAATGTGTTGCCTTGCCCAATTAACCAGAATTAGGTCCCAGTTAAAGGACCACCACAGAACCTGCCACGAGGGTTTCAGACGCAGCCCCTCAGCTGGAGCCTGGCCCCATGTGGCTGAGCCAGCTTATTTCTCACACCAAACGTGCACACCTCTGCGTCGGTGTGGAGTAACACAGCTTAAAGAGATGATTGAATTTCCATGACTTCACCAAATTGGGTGTGGGAAAAGCAAGATGCCTCAAGAAGATAAACGACCTTTAATTTGTTTTTAATATGTAGGAAAAGGATAGCTTTAAAAGTATATTTATGCCAGGTATTTTTGAGGACATTCAGGGGAAAAACACGTAACAGACATAGGCAAATACTGTCACAGCACTAACTGATCATACTGCCAGAGCCACAACATCAGGCTGGTGGACCATAATCAGAATGTGGCCTATAGAATCCTGTACTTCATTTCTATACTAACAGATAAAGTAAACATTCTGAAGGAACGGGAGAAAAATATTTTATTACTTCAAATTCTGGAAAAAAGTAAGTATAATCCTGTTGGATCTACCATTCTCACCTATGTCATCACAAGACGTTTTTTTCCATCCTTTGTCCCACAGTTCAATTACGTAATTTTAATTTAAAGATACTCTTCCATTAAAGCAGCAAAACTCAGTGAAAACTAAACCAGATGGGTTTATATCTGCATGGGATCTATGCTCACACAGCTTCTCATCTGTTTACTGACCACAGCTTCCAGCAGTGACCTGTAGGTTTGAGACTACTCAGTTCCTGCAGAACGCTATTCTGCTTTCCTTGTCAAAGTGCTGCAGCAAGAACTATTTTGGTAAAATCAAGATGCCGTCATTAGTTGCGGGTTTGCTCTGAATTCCTAACAAATGTTTCCCTGTTCAAAGGAGGGGGACATTCTAAGTGATGCAAAAGATCAAGCAACAAGCCTTCAAAAAAAGTCTGGGATTATGTCTACCTCTGGCTTCACTGAACCTCAAATATAACTACAGAAGAAAAGGGCAAAAAGAACCTTCAAATACAAAGAACAGGAATTCAGATTTAAGTAGATGAAGCCATGCAGCGATGACATAAATACTATTTAGGTCTCTGTACTCACAAAAGGATGAAGGAAGCTTCATATTGTTACTGCTTGTTTAAAAGCTGCAAGGAAGGTATTTTTAAATGATGTACATTTTTAAGTTGAAAAAACTAGAGAAAGGAAAAAATTGTAACAAGCATTGATCCTAATTGATTCTTTTAGGTATCTGCCTATCTGTTGTCTCACAAATACTCCTATTGTGTTGGGGACACAGACACATACACAGAAGGTCTCTACATGTAGGACCAATTTGCTGTTACCAAGGTATGTAAAGAAAAAGTTATTTATCAAACAAAAGCTAAGCACAGGAGAAAGTTCCTATACTTGTTTCACAGCCAGCTCTGTGCCAGCAGCCCTCATTAGAAACACAGACAAAGCAAGCTAAGCTTCTTCTAGACAAAGCTCCAAAAAGGAAGTCAGTCTTTTTCTGGGATCCAATTCTCTTTTTTCTACACCTTATTAAAGTAGTGTCTTTGACAAAATCAGTCATCTTCAATGTTACTGCAAAAAGGCATTGCTGCTGAACACACTAGTGTTTCATGGATAAGAAAAGGAACACAGAAAACTGAAGATGGGAAACTGTAGTAAAGTATTACTGAAATGGATATGGAAACAATGTTTTTCAGTCTAATAGGTTTGTTCCAATTAAAGGAACACGGTTGTTTTAGTTAATCGCATAAGAGCAAAAATAAATAGATAGTAAAGTGTAAGTCTGCCTTCAAAATACATGTTAACATATGCAATACTATAGCAGATCGTGTCAGTTATTGCAAGGTAATTAAGCCTAGATGCTGAGAAATCAAATAACGGAGTTAAACTCACCTTAAATTATTCTGTTGGCCTGACGGAATGACGCTGTAGTAAACAGGCATTCCTGTGGTGGGCAACCCTTGATTTGACTGACTGGGAATTATAACAGGCTGCTGATATGTCTGCTGGGGCACTGCTTGCGAACCTTGAGGCACCGAAACCTAAAATTGAGAACACAGTAAGATTTTCTTCCGCAGACAACATTTCTTTCTGACTCTTGACCATCACCTAGTTTATACAAGATTTTTTTTTTTAAATAAAAACAGAAACTGAAAGATTTGCTGAAGTTCTCTAAATCCAGAAGACTAGCGATAACAGTAGTTGAAATAATAGTGCTTTATTAAAAAAAAAAAAAAAACAACCACATTTTTTATCTTCACCCCAAATGGCAATGTTGATTCCAAAGGCACTCCATCAATTAACCAAAGAGATTTTTTCCCCAACAGAAAGTGGGGTGATTGGGGGGGAAATTGTATGAGCTTTTTCTCCCCCATCCTCTGAATTGCAATTAACACACATTTGGCTTTCAACAGGATTAGGACTTGTACACTTGTGACAGATTTTCTTCTTCCTTCAATTGTGGGGTTTTCTGTTTGTTTTTAAATTTCTGTTCCCAGCATCACCTTTGACACCTGCTTGCAACTTTTTACCATTTACAAAGCAACGCATTTAAAATAGAATTAAAAAATAAATAAATCCCTCAAACACATAAAAGAGTGACTGGAAAGTAATGACTCGATTACCCACCTGGTAAGATGGCACTGAAGGGTATGGAACAATCACACCTTGAATTTGATTCCCAACGTTGTTGTGTTGGCCACTGACTAGATTCTGATTCTGAGACTGCTGAACTCCAACTAAACCCTGGTAGTTTTGCTGCTGGTTAGGCAAAACCTGGTAACCTGAAATCATACATTTAAATCTTATTTGGAAATAATGAACATATTTCATACACAGTTGCCTAAGTGAAAATACACATGTAGCATTTTCCAATGGCTTTTAAAATCTGGCAACTTCATAAGAGTTGAAATCATCATGCACATAGAAAGAAGCCAACATTACAATTAACAGATTTATTCATTTGGATCCAGCATGAAATACTATCCATACTATTGGCAATGCTGCTCTCACATGCTCGCAGTATTTATTTACACTCTCAGTGAGTTACATGCATTAACACTTTGATTTGATAGGTGAAAGCTGAAAGCACTTGAACAAGGCATGCTAGGTAATATAAAAACAATTAATTGTTTATTATTATGAACAAGGCCATTTTAGGTACTTTAGTTTGGAAATCCTAGTTGCGCTAAATCCTACTAGTACCTCAGGTGTCCTAGATATGAGAGCATCTTGGCTGTGATTCAAAACTGAATCCCACTTCAAGAAAATTTGTGTAAGGCACACGTGCAAGGATTTTAAAAGTGACAATTTCTGCTGAAATCTGCAATGCTAAAAACAACTTGGAAGTGAGGAAGATCTTCCAGGTAAAAGCCATGGAAGACATTTTATATTCAAAGTAAAAAAAATTTATATTCACCCCTCTATAGTGCCTCTACGACAGTTTATTATTGCTTAAACTGGTATCTTTTGCTGTCTTTCAAAAATGGCCTAAAAAGCCCCAAACCCCTAAACAACAAAAGCCAAACCAACCCCAAGCGTGAGTGCCAGACAGGAAACGGGTGCATTTATTAGGTCCAACTTTAACTCCCGCTTTCTTTTTTATTTTTTATTTTAAAGCGTACAGAAGATAACTATGATCAAACACATGCAGAACACAAAGTTCTTTTTGTCATATGCTATTATAGAGGTACGTGCTACTTACCACAGCAGCAAAACCCCAGAACTGTCAGTGTTTCTGAGACAAAGCCCGTTACCGCTCCAGAGTAACGAAACTGGGCTTGTCAAGATGCACTGACGGCAAGAACAGTCTGTATTGAACGGGGACACGTTCACACTGACCGGGACATTCCCCACGCTCCCTACCTTGGTATGCAACTATAAGCAAGCACATTTAGCTGCAAATTTTTATTTTATTAAACTGTGTTTAAAAAAAAATTGCACAGTCTGTTTGGAAAATTATTAGTCAGTTGAAAGACTTTTTTTGTAAACCAAGCCCACCAACATTCATTGGTTACGTACGTACAGGGCACAATGAACATTGTCAATTAACAGTCTCAGCTGACTGTCTCTATAGAAATTGCAATGATGAAGACGAAAAAGACTGTTAATATAATCAAATATTGCTTCAGAAAATTAAAGGGAAGAAGGTTCAGTTTGTTAAAGCCTGGAGAGCTCTTCATTAGAAACACACAACACACTATAAATATTTTCAGAGTACTCTACATAACTTCAAAACGATGCATGCTTGGATTAGAATTAGTAATTTGAAGTTTTAATAACTCTTCATTTCGAACTGTGCACAAACCCTCATTTTCTATCTGTAACAGACAAAATGCTTAAAATGTACTTCGTTACAAAATGATCTATGGCACCTACAAAGCAGCAGAAGGCGCAGTTGCAGTGTATGACAGATACAATCGATACATCTGCAATCTCAGCCCCTCGCTTCCCAGAAGCTGCAATGTAGCTGGCCGTATTTTTTAGCTTTTTTTTGGTGGCGCTTCCAGAGACAGACACCATCAATTTTGCAAGCAGAGAGAACTGGAACAATATCAATTGACTGCCAAGAAGGTTCCCCACAGCTTTCCAAAGAATGCTCTATTTTTAGCTTCCTAATTTCACCTCTGCATAGAGAGTGGTCTGACAGAAATGCAGCACTCAGCAGAAAACCCACACCTGCCATAGCAGATTCTCTCATTACACAGAAACTCTCTGAAACAGTAGATTAAAAAAAAAGCATTTTTCTTAGTATTTACATCATTAATAAGAAATCACTGTTAATATAGGAAAAGTTAACTCGCAGACTATAGAAATACATTTTCTGAACAACACATTAAGAGTGAGAAACGGTGTTTATTCAAGAACCAGAGAGCAAGTACAATCACTGGGTTAACAAGCTCTGCGCATGGTTTGATTACCTCTGTTACAACTACAGCAATTATTACAACTCTTGATAGTTTTATCACTGGCCTTGTGAACCAGAAGCTTGTTGAACCTCAGCTGATGTCCCTACAGCAACTGTAGTTCAGGTAAGATTTTTAATCAACCTGTGGCTCAGGTCTCGTGGTAACGTGGGTTATCATGGCAATTGGAAATGCCTTTTTCTTAAAGTTTTCTTCTCCCAACATCTTTCGGACAAGCGCAGTGTTTTTATTAAAATTGAACCCCCCAAATATTTCACCTGAAACCCCTTTAAAAAAGGAAGCCAGGAAGCAGCTGAAAAAGAGACCGGTTCACTGTGAGAAATGTAAACCTCTCAGACAGTGTTACGGCCCCGAATCCAACAGCTCAGAAATAGTCAGGCCACTCCATAACATTAAACCAAAAGTGGCTTCAGTTGCCACGCTCTCAGAAGCTGTCATCTTTTATCTAAAATTGCGTTTGGAAAGTTACTTCATAGTTAGTAACCACTTCATAAGCTGAATAAACCCCACAGCTTTTATGCAATGCATGATTTGTTAATTCTCCTTTTTGACCAGACACATTGCCATATTAAGCCAAGTAACATGCTGTCTTTTGTCTCAAAACCAGCTGTTGCTAATGAGCATCAGCCCTTTCAGATGTAGCATGCTGTCAACTTATACAAATATTTAAGGTTTAAGATAAATCTACAAGAGAGATAATGTCAAACACACACCATCTCAGGAGCAGCTGACAGAACAGAAAACATGACGTGGAACCTTCCATCTCTAGAATGTGGACTCAAACTTGCCCATAAAGCAGTAAATGAGAGCCAGCAATGGCTAGGTAGCAATCTGGAGATTTTGAGTTGAACACTAATTATGCAGTTGCTGATAAAATACTTCTCTCTACCATTAGTGCTAGTAAACACCAAGTAACCAAACAAGACTGAACGGAATAATTGGCTGCACCACCCCTTCGCTACTTAAACCTGATCCCTTGATGGTGCAACGTGCGTTATGAGAGCAGTAAAGAGCTGTCTGCAGAGCTTCCTTATTATATTCCTTCTGGGACACAAAGGGAGATTTTAGCGTCTGATGCTTTTCACCCTGGCCACATTACAGGCAGTGAAATTCAGTTAAAACATAAAGAGCTAAAAACATACAAGAAAGGAACTTACCTAATAGCACCCGATTCCTCCCTTTGCCTCTGGGTGCTGATGCACCGTCACCCCACGCTTTCAAACTGGGCTGGTTTTGTTTAGCTACATGTGACACACCGGGCTCTCTCCCCTCCAGAGTCTGTGTGCCTGTCACACAGCCTGTCCCCGTACACGGGGAACTAACCCCAGCTCAGCCTCACACTTTTTGCTACGAAGTAGTGTAATTATTAAAAGTTCGGAGGAAGGAAAGCAGGTTGTGTAATACAGCTGGATAACACATCTTTCACACCAATGGATAAAACAACTTTCAAAAATGAGTATTTTGCTTTCCTTTGAAAAAATGTCAATGTACTTTCACTTCTGAAAAGTGACAAGCGGTGATCTATTTTGCAGTAAGCAGGTTCTAACACTATTTTTAAATGACCTAACAACCCTCCCATAGGGGGAGGGTTGATGCGTGGGCATCACATCTTGATGATTCTGCAATGAAATAATCTTGTGTACATTTGTGAACTGAACCCTGAATAACAACTTCAAGTGTTGCTGCTATTGGAACACTTCCCAGAAGAACCGCAGAAGAGGGAGCCATCCCTCTACAGGTTACTTCATAGAACAGCTATAACGAAATCCAGTTAATATTCACAAAAGCTGATCTTTCATCCTATTTCTGGGGGGAGGAATTAAAAAAAATCCTTCTTCCTGAAGGAAACTCAAAAGGACACCAGGTCTAACATATTCAATGAAGACGTGGTATACCAGCCCCATTGTTATGGATCTCTGCCTCCAAACATCACTAGTTAGTTCTGGAAGTTTTGACTGTGAGTCAAGATATTACTTAGAAGTAAATTTGTTTCAGGAACCCAAATCTTACTGAAAAAATCGTAAGAATATTTTTAAGCACAGATTATCAGAATAATGGTAGCTACAGTTACAATTTGTAAGGAAAAAAAAGGAGACAGAAATACAGCTTGAACACATTTATAGAAAGGTAACTCAGAAACAGTTGAAAAATTTTTACTAAATACAGGAGGAGCAGAAAACTAATTCCAACCACCACAGTCTCATGGTATATTCTACTCAATACCCAGATACCTTTAACCGTAGGACAGAAAGACAAATGAGAACAGTATCACCAGTACCTAAGCATAGCACTCTTTTCATGCAACAACATGAAAAATTAGTAACTTTTGTTTAGAACTTTCAGTTAAGGTACATCTCTGCAATGGTGTATCAGTTCAAGGTACTTATTCATCTTACTTTGTAAGTTGCTAAAAAGTTAGAAATGAAGTTTTTTTTAATTATTCAGTTCTAATAATAATATTATCCTATAGTTAAAGTTACAGCACGACCCACTCATAGTAACAGCTCAAATCTCAAGTTTCATGAACAACTGACTCAAACGTTTCCACCTTAGGTTAGTTACACTTTGTACCCCATATTTGAACTTCTACTTCATCTGAAATTTTACAGCAAAATAAGTTCAAAAAGCAAAAACCAGGAGAAAAGGCACACGTGATGTTTTAATGAAATGCTGAAAGAGTTGAACAAACCTGTCTGCTGCCCCGGCTGTGCCAATGGTTGGTTTTGCTGCGTGCTGTAATGGACAGAAACGGGTCGGTACTGGGGACTGGAGTGCGGGTACTGGTTGGGGGTACAGTAACAAGCCGGCATCTAAAAAATGAACAACAATTAAAGAAATTCACTAGCTGCAAGTTTTTAGAAGGCAGACGTCTAACTGCAAAAACAATCACATGATAAAAGAAAGATGCAAAACTTTAAAAGGTACAAAAAATATTAAATAGTTTAGCAATTAAAAAAATACTTATACTACATAAATTTTCTCTTTAACAGCTGATTTCTTCTACTTTCACTGTAAAAGTAACAATTCCCAATTTCCACACAGAAACATCTGAGACATTAGACAACTACGCAGAACATGAGTTTTCCCAGCTAGCGGTAAATAGGAAAACCTTGGTGATTACTGCCCCTTGAGTAAACCCAAGTCATTCATTTCAAAGCACGTAAGCCAGAAAAAACCTCCGACCCCAGAATAAAATCACACAGCTGCAGCTGAGCAGGGAGCCCCACACCACATCAAAAGCTCATTAATAGAATGCTCAGTTTTTAACCACAGCTTTCGGGAGGACGGAAGCAGAGCCACGGTACCTGTGGCACAGGTTGTTGCATATACCCCTGCTGCGGCAGGACTTGTTGGTTGACAGGGTGGCTAGATGTGGAGTAGCCCGGAGCAGAAACTGGTTGCCCAGCAGGCGGTGGAGCAGCTGCGATGATATAGCCAGGCTGCTGTGGGGGCTGGAGGACCACGGTGGACTGGAACATGGCAGCGTGAGGTTCAGCTGCGTCAGCAGGCGGCTGGCGGGCAAGACTCATATGGCTAAACTGTGATCCCAGGTTGTCTTGCTGTAATAGTGGAAAAAAGAGGAAAAATTATATTCACAAATGCGCATTCAAGGAAAAAACAAAAGTATAAAATAGCCAAATAACTCAGTAAGCTTCAGAGATGCGCGTCTCAAATTACTGTGCATTAGCAACACCAGCCACAGCACAACAGGGGAGAACAAGATGGAACACAACAATCAATTATCTTCAGGCCTGACAGCAGGGGAGAACAGCCACATTCAGAGACTTCACTCATTTCACTGCAAATTTTTGATTTTTGGATTACATCTGCCTCTATTTACTTATTCTAAAAATTTAACTGTCAAAAAAAAAAAGGTCAGAAATTGTGTCACTAATATTTTCTGATTGGATTCCAAAGCTTGAGTGAAAACATCTAACCCCAGTTAAGATAGCAGAAGGCATTACTGTTGCTGAAGTAAGTTTCAGTTTTAAGACCTTAAATTAATGAGGCTGTAATCCTGAATAACAAGGTATGTTCCTCTAACTTGGTATTATACCACATGCAAGGATTAATTTTTTTTTAGCCTGAAATCAAGTAACAGCTATAAGAAAAATATTGTCATGGTTACCTCCTATCTGTATTTTATTAACATCTGAAACCGTGACACAGATTGCACTGAGCCCCTGCAGGAGTCCTGTGACATCGGAAACTTCTATTACTGTAACCCCAAGCTCCTTTTCTTTACAAGCAATTCAGCATCAACTTATCAATATCTTGGAAATTAGAAGTGATCACTAGTATTATTTTTTTTTGCTGAACAGGAAGATTTGGTTCATATTTCAAACATGAGGGAACATTAAAAATATTTTAAGACGACCTGATCTCTTAGATCATCCTGAAGAAGACATGAGTTAATCAAGAAAGAATAAGTGCAAGCTCTGTCTTTTACTGATTAGCTATGTTCACTATTTATGATGAAATTTTATAGTTCCCAGGCTAAAGATAGTCTTAATTACCACTGGAAATACAATTTTGCACCTAAAACTTTATTTAGAATACCTTTGCAGCTTAAAGTGCCCTATTTTCATTAGATAACAATCTAACTTTGCCTTTGACATTTCATTCTTTAATGATGCCTATTAATGCAACTTTAATGCTTTTCTACACTGGATTTTACATTCTGCTTTTCATAATACCTAGTTTAGAGAAGAGATACTGATATTTAATTATGAGTTAATATTACCTCTAAAAATGTCCAAAGGATAATCCCTAGCAATACACATTTATTTCTGTTACACTACCAGGATGAGTAAATTCCCATTTGGTCAGTTTGTGCTGCAGTGATATGTATAGCACAAGCACGATTACCCACTGAAATATGGTATTACTGATAAACTGATAAAGCAAACTTCCCTGGTACCAGCTACAGACATGTTGCTTTTAGATGATGATGTCAATTAAGTTAACATCAGCAGGAATACGTTTTCGAAACTGCCAGCAGTTAGTATTTGAAGCCATTTCTTGAAGGTGAAACGCTTTGAAATGATTATAAACCTGGAAGGAGTTTCATTCTCCACTTTAACATCCACGTGCCTAACGGTGATTGTGAATCACAGCAGGGAGACACCTGAACTCCCCACTACTAACAGCGACTCGGTCATATGCTAAACTCACATAGGAAGCTCACACTGGTTAATTAACCACTCTCATTTCATTACTGAGGAGGAACATTGTACTGACTGCAGCCCACACATATTCAAACTCTAAAATAACGTGAGAAACAACATTGCCAATAACAAAACACCCTCCATGAAGTGCAAGTGTTTTTAGAATTGTGTACCTAAAGTACAGGTAACACTTACAATATAGTTTTAATTATATAGGGTTGTTGTATCTATCATTAGAAGGCATTTCTGATTAATGTTGAAAATAATAACAAAATAAAGACTCTGAATACATACTAAAATAGCTGTTGTATAACACTGTGGTGGGTTAACCTTGGCTGACTCCTAGGTGCCCACCAAGCTGCGCTATCACTTCCCCCATCCTTGGCAATACAGGGGGAGAAAATAAGATTAAATGCTCACGGGTCAAGAAAAGGACAGGGAGATCACTCACCAATTACCAGCACAGGAAAACAGACCTGACTTGGGGAAGATTAATTTAATTTATTGCCAGTTAATAACAGAGTAGGATAGTGAGAAATAAAAACAAAACTAAAACACCTTTCCCAACCTCCCTGTTTCTTCCCAGGCTCAACTTCACTCCCAACTCTTCTACCTCCTCCCCCCGGTGTCACAGGCATCAGGGAGTGGGGGTTGCAATCTGCTCATAACACTTCATCTCTGCTGTTCCTTCTTCCTCACACTCTTCCCCTGCTCCAGCGTGGGGTCCCACACATGGGCTGCAGTTCTTCACGAGCTGCTACAACTGTGGGTCCCTTCCACGGGGTCTCAGGCCCTGCCAGCAAGCCTGCACCTGCATAGGCTCCCCTTTCTCCACAGGTCCTGCCAGGAGCCAGCTCCTGCCCTTCATGGGCTGCAGCTTCTCCAGGGCCTCTCCATGGGATCCTACACAGGCTGCAGGGTGGATATCTGCTCCACAATGATCCTCCATGGGCTGCAGGGGGAGAACATGCTTCACAATGGTCTTCTGGAAGGGAATCTCTGCTCCAGCTCCTGAAGTACCTCCTCCCTTTCCTCCTTCTGACCCTGGTGTCTGCAGAGTTGTTTCTCGCTCCACTCCCTCACAGCTGCTGCGCAGCAGTTTTGACCCTTTCTCAAATACGTTATCACAGAGATGCCACCAGCGTCAATGACTGACTCGGCTTTGGGCAGCACTGGGTCAGCCTTGGAGCTGCCTGAAATTGTCCCACAAGGGGGCAGCTCCTGGTCCCTTTTTGCAGAAGCCACCCCTTCAGCACCCCCCTGCTACCAAAACCTTGCCACAAACGCAATGCAAACATGCATTCATTAGAGTGTCAGAGCAGTCTGGGGACTTGGGAAGCCTCAATTTTTGACTTGGACTTCAGTTCAAATTCTGCCTTGGATAATTCTTCTCCTTTACTAGGTTTCAGTTTCAATTTAGGTGGGTGGGTTTTTTTTGTTTGTTTCCCCTTTTAAACACAAAAGACTAAGATATTTCATTTCCAGCTTCTATGTTTTAAACAAGGGATGCTAGTGAAGTGGGAGTGTTAAGAGTTCTGGCAAAGAGGCTAGAAAAAGGAAACCTCAAAAAACCAGAAGAGCTGATCCCTCAAAACAGATCGGGGTTCAGCAGGAGAAAGAGCAGACAAAAAAAAACAAGAAGGATGGAAAGAGGTTAATCCAGAGACACAAAAAGGTACTGACTGGCTAACAAAACGTAACAAAAATTAGCAATGAAAAGCTGTTCCTTTACAAGGGGAAATTATATATATACAAATATAGAGATATATAGATACAGCCTTAATTGTATACATTTCTGCTGAACTTGGAATAAATGCGTTAAAGTCTTGGGAACTGTTTTTCCCCACTCGGGTAATATTTTACTGCGATTGAAAAGCCAGCCAGTCATTACACTGCTATCACACGCCACTTACAAACACCCAAGCAAAAGTCAGCAGCCACTAAAGATTAACCCACACAGAGAGGAGACGAAGAGAAGATGTAATACCACAGAATATTGCTGTGTAGAGGAGGCTGGCAGGAGCGGGGGCGGGTAAGAGACTGCAGGGTACTGAACAGGCTGGGAAGAAGGCTGCAGAGGCCGCAGAGGCTGAAGAAATAACAGGTTTATAAACAAGGTTAACCATCAGAGTAAGAGCAGCAAAACCAAAGTCTTTTGTAATAGAAAAAAAGCAACTACGCTCCATGACCAGAAAAGGAAGGGATACTTCTTTTTTACCTCAAGACTGCACAGAACTAAAACGGAAGCAATTTTCAGTATCTCAGTCTCCCAGCAGAAATACATTTGCTTTATTTGTTAGACATTATATTAGCTCTAAGTCACCAAATTGCTTCTATTTAACATTTACTATTTCTTTTAGAGAGACTTTTTGAAATTATGAGATAAAACCTGCATTCTAAATGAGTTGTTTCAAAGCATCTAAAGACAGACTGCATTTACTACTAACCACAGATTAAAGCATATTACTTTCACTTATTCAACAAAACTAAAATACTTTCTCTAGATTGTGGTTATTTGGAACATCAGAGAGATATTACTGCTGATAATATTTTGAGCAGGTTCCACTCCAGTATCCATTGGGAAGGCAATCATAGAAACAGTAAAGAATTTGAAGAAAACTGCTAATACCACATAGGCGATTCCAGAAACTAGCGGAGAACTAGGGAGAAAGAGTACAAATGAACCCCATTCCAAAACAGACCATCTCTACTGTAGCACACACAGGTATCCCCAGCAGAAGATTTAAACAGGGAAAATGAACAAAGGTAAAGTTTTAGATTAAGTAACTTTTTGATAAAATTTGAGAACACTTTGAAAATACCACAGGAGACTATAGGCAGTAGCTTGGTGCCTGAAATACCTGCTGTGAAAAAGAGGTAGAACCTTCCCTACTCCTGCCCATATGCACTCTTGGCTTTTTTTCCTTCCTCTTCAAGGGCTGAGGTCATCTTTAATTGGCCAATTTTACTAAATTCCTTTTGTACAAGATGAGGATAAAATATATATATATCCTGTACTTCAGTGTGCAGTTTTGTGAGCAGAGTAAGCTGAAGTGCTACTAAAGAGGCGTTCATACTCTACCAGTCCTAAGCCGCTACTTTTGTGCCATGAGCACTGCTCGTGCAGGACAGCCCAAGAATTCTTCTGGCTGAAAAATAACCTTAAGACAAGGAGACAAAGATTTCAGCTAAATTAATTCTCTTCCCAGATTGCTGACTGTATGACTGTTAATGCCAGGGGTAACCACACAGGGGGACTAAGGATGAAGGCAGAGCCTCTTCTCCAGAGCCATTTAGGCTTGGTATCTTGATACCATCACATTTTCATACCAAGATATATATCTTCTATATTTTTAAGAAAAGGCTGCCTACCGTGGTGAGTTATTAGGAGAACTGACAGCGCTGAGGACTGTGGGGGGAAACAGTCCAGTTACCAGTACCTGTGTAGCTGTTACTTTTTAACCTGTGCTTTGGCAGAACCAACCCACGGGTCCCTCGTTACAGGGAAGCGATAGGCCAGATGGGTCACCAAGAGAAGCACCACGTGTTTGACATGTGCACCTGTGAGAGGACGTGATTAGCCGCCGGCTGCTGCTGAGGTGGTGCGGGAAGAGGTGGCTGTTGCGGAGGTCCAGGCACTTGGGTCCTAACGGGTTGCTGAGGCGTAGGAGGGTTGTACACAACTGGAGTGCCGTCGGGATTAAGGAATGGCTGACCTGAGCAGGTGAAAGAGAACAAAGACAACCAAATGATGGCCCAGCTCCATCATCTAACTCCAGAGAAAATAAAGGCAAACGCATTTACAGTAGGCAAAATGAATGAAATAATAACATGTGAATAGAAATGAAGTTAAATGAGATTTATACCAAATCCTCACAACTACGTTTACAATACAATGACTAAACAGGCCTCATTTGACAAACTACATGCAGTTAAAAACCTAAACATTTAAGGTAAACAAAGATACCCCAATCTTTACTTAATGAACACAGATAAATATTTGCTGCATCCTGCTTGTCTGAAACTTATGTTTAATTAAGTGGATTGAAAAGGGCAGGAATAATAAAGGAAAACCTTACTAAAAATGCTATTTCAAGGACCTTTTAAACGGAAATTAAATGAATCTCCTTTAATCAGTTGAACATCGATGAGAACACAGGAGAGCTTAAAGGCAAATATTTTTTAAAAATATATAAAAGCAGTAGCTGCAGTGGTACTCCCATAACTGCTAATGTGATTATAGTTAAAGGACTCTCTTCCCCTATTCATAGATTAACTGGCTTTTAACTTTCAAATTAAATAATATAGTAATATTCTCCTATTTAATAATTTGCAACTTCAATGTTACAACAGTGGACTAATGAAAAATAATTAAAAACAAACTAAAAGTAAATTATAAACAAACAGTGATTTGTTTTGGTGCCTGGACTGGGAAAAAAAACTTAAACCAAAGGAACAAGAGATTAGCAAGCAAGGGGCTGTGTCCCAGCTGCTTAATGACATGTGTCCTGCATTGGCTTGTTTTGATGCCTTAGCTCCAAATACTGACATAAACATTTCTCTCCTCCAATATAAATATTTTTTTTGTCTGATATTCTTTCCAGCAGGGTACAACCTGAGACTGAAGCCTTTGCACCCTAACAGGGGTCCTGTCACAGGAGACTAATGCTCCTTCAGACTTCTCCATCCCATCACATTTAACGTGAAAGCATCAAAGTTACTGAAGAGAGGACCGATGTCATTAATGCAAGAGAGAGAGGAAGCATCAATGGATTTGCAAAAATAAGTTACATATTATGCAGCTGGACAGCAGGTGACCAAGCTATATTCAATTTAGCTTAATGGGTTTCTCTTTAATGCTCAGGAATTGGGAATGTTTGCATAAATAGGGAGTCATTTTCTTATTTCCTTCTACTACTTTCTGGTGATCACAGGAGCTTAACTTGTTTCCTGTAGCGGGTGAATAAGAACTGTCTTTTCCCAATTACCCCCTTCAGTTACTGAGAAGAACAACTCTGCTGACCAAAGATCATGAGATCCTCTGTCAGAAACGCTGAGAATCTTATCTCTGCTTTTTGAACTCTGACTGTCATTTGGAACAACAAAGCCAGGCGAACAGTTACAGAATACGATGATTTGAGTACACTGTACGCTGAAAGTTTAAACCTAGACACTCCTTGTTCTGGAAGTGTACTTTATCTCATTAGATATTAATATAGTCTTCTGTTATGAAAGATTATTAATGACTAGTTTAAATACATTAAAAATGGGTAAAACGTAGGAAGATTCACAATTTGGAAATTAAGCTAATTGTAATGAATATCAGAGTAGAGTCTACAGTTCTGCTGCCTTTTCTGAGGGGGGTAGAAGTACAAGATGCTTTCAGATTAAAAACTTTCACAGTCCCATTTGTTTCTCTGTCTTTCCCTGTTGTTCTGTGGAAGCCCCATCAACCTAACAGGGAAAATGACCAACACAAAGGACCTAACACAAAAATGACTAAGGAGGAAGAAAGCAAAACCAGTCACATGCAAAATACTGACAGGCACATAACGGAAATGAAGATGACTCGAAACCCACTATTTTTTAAATGACAAAACTGTTTCATGTTTTACATGAAAGCACTTCAAAGCTGATGCTATCGTTTCAGTGCCTGCAATATCTGTTGTGCTGTACAGTAACTAAAGATTTTAGCATGGTCATGCTATAACCTCAATATGAAAAATGACAGCCAACATTCTTCACATTTAATGTAGAGTACAAAGTACTCTTTGTGTACACAAACACTAAAGCCACTTAGTTTTCTAGCAGAGCTTGTTCACTAATCATCATATTTATCTTCAGATGGTCAAGCACAACGGAAAATTCATGTGTAAGATGTAAAATTATCACATTAGAACTCAAAAAATTGAGTCAATAGTGCTATTGTCCAGAACCTAGATCTAACATGGCAAATACATCCTCCTCCAGATCCAATGGCTATCTATGAAAGTTAGTAACTTGTAACCAGTTTTTTAGCAGAGCTGCCTTAAACTATTCATTTATACAGTAAGGCATTTAAGAGAAATCTTAGGTAGCATATCAATAATCAGAAAAAAAAAAAAAAAATCTCAAATTTTGTCTGCAACAGTAATTCATTTATATTAAGGAAAAAGAGAAATTTGTCTATTTCAATGTTAAACCTTTTAGTTACAGAAAAGAACATTTAATAATTTTAACAATCTCAAGGAGAAAAATTTGGTTTAAAACATCACATGCAGCTATATCCAAACATATTAAAGCCCATCTACAAATCTATCCTAAAGTATTTTCTTTCCTACAAGGAAAACGAATCTTTATTCTAAAATCAAAATATAACAAGTTTCCAAAGGTTACAATTTGTTACATAAAAGATACATTACATCTTTCAGGATTTAACTTCTACAATGAAGTAAAAAAGTTTGCCCAGAGAATGCTAAATAGTCATTTAATCCAGAGAAGTAGTTACACATCTGCCTGCATCTACATTATGAAGTATCAATTTCCTACTACTTACTGAAATTATCAGTATTAGCCAATTACACCAACATTGATTTAAACCTATTTTAAACTGACAAACAGAAGTTCAGAAATGGCATGTAATCTCATGCTTATTTCTTTCACTTATTCTAAGTCAGCGTCATGACCACAGAGACACAAGAATATGTTGTGACAAACAAAATGAAGGATGATAAAGAATGATAACTTCTTTCAAGTAATATGAATACTCTTCAGGCTCTCTCCCCTCACTGAAACTGCTTTATAGTAGCACCCTCTCCCCCCCAAAGCCAAACCAATTAGTTTAAGTTATTCTGTGTTCTGGATAATAAATCATAGGTTTTTCATATTTTGTACAAGTCACTCGTTACAATTTTACATGCAAGTTAAAACTCTAGTAGAGAAAATCAAGTGAGTTCACTTCTTCCTTTGATCCTAGAAGTCATGCTTTCTTTTTAAATTAAGTGCACTGAACACACACAACCACAGAAAAAGAAAAAGAAAGCGGAAAAGAAAGGACAACACTGACATTCGGTCTTATGTAAACACTCGTGCATTTTTCTCCAATTTCTCAATGGTAACACAAACATCCACAAGCGTGTACCAACCTGTTTGAGGGTTGATCAGAACACTGCCAGGCGGAATGCCTGCCGCTTCCAAGGGAAGCAAAAAGAAGCTAGTGCTAGTAGGTGCCACTTGCCCGCTTATGCCACCATCAAAGGAAAGAGAGCTACTAGTGCTGGCAGTCGGATAGACGGCAGGCGTGCCATGAGAAGGCTGGCTTAGAGCTGGCACTGGAAGAGGCTGCTGGGTGTGAGAAAGAGAACCCGTGGATGACCCTACACTACTAGAAGACTCTGAACCTAGGAAAGGAGTAACGAGAAATTGTTTTTACCTAGAGACAGAAACATCATGCTCACTTAAAATACATACTTGTAAATGCTTACCCTTAAAGCTCAGCGTTAAGTACATTATTAAACAGTGGCCTTTTCAATGAACTCCCCCTTCATCTCCCCTGGAATACCATTACCAGATTCCTTCTGAGAACCAAGGGTCAGTTCAGCACTGCTTTGCACTGTAAACTCAGGCTCCGATTTTCTATGCAGAAAATGCCTGCCTGTACACACGCACAGGTGCTAACATTCAGTCCATCTGCAATTCATTTAAGTGATTGGACACTTATTCCAAAACCATGCACGAACACACAGCCTCCAGCTATTGCCTATGTGGAGGCCGTGGGGTAATAATGCAGCTCGGCCAGCTAAATTCCCAGGCTCTGCAGACACAGCCCGCCCGCAAGCAATGACCGTGTTCTTTTTGCTATTAGATGTCAGAGGTCTTCTCTGATTCCCCTGCTGGACAAATTGCAGAATATTAAAAAAACCCAAACTATTTTTCTCCCTCTGACAATCTTCAGACTGAAATTAAGAACACAGCTGGAAAAAATGATGTAATATAGTAGCTTTGGCCTAGTCTTGTGCAACAATTCAAAGTTCAAAAGGAGTATGAAAGAGCTGCTTGAAAGCAATAATCACTTTACAGATATGAATGACTATAAACATTGCAAGGCAGTGGAGAACCAGACCCCGAGCTTTCTGAAAGCCAATGCATGCAGCTGAAAGCAATATCCCAAAAGTCCAATAGGGAGGAGGTCTGTAGAATTGCACTGTTCTGAGATCTCTGTATACCTACATCTCTAGATATACGGTTTATCATACTTTTTATTAAGTCTTTGCTATGTTACTTGCAGTAATTGGAAACAGAATATAATTGTTTAAATTTAACAACTCCTCATTAGCAGCCTCTATACAATCTAGAAGAGAAATCAAGACTCAAAAAGGGCTGTGACAAAATTTACCTACTGTTTGAAGTTACTTTGCAGTCCTTCATATAAATTTCTAATTGTAACCCTTTTAGTTGCATGTATGCAAAGACAGTCTGGCCTGAAGTGTTCACTGATGCTGACTATTAACCTTTTTTCTATTGCTAGATGAAGCAAAATACAAAGCTATTCATTGTAAACTGGGCAAAAAGCATATGCCAGCTCTGCAAAACAATCTTCACCTGACTTCAGTTACTTTGATTAGATTTGTTTACAAGCATATCCACTTCTAGATTATGTAGAGAAATTATGCTGAAGCCCTCATAATTAAAGCCAACTACATCCTTGATCAAAACAAACAAACAAACCCAATCTCAACACATGCAAAAATCACCACAACCTGTAACTGCAGTGAAGCAACCACCACCAAGACAGGCATCCTGAACTTTGAAAGTTAACTCTCACAATGCCAAAGTAAAGTTTCCAGTGTAATTTTAAGAATTCATTTACGTTCTTGAAATTTAGAAAACAAAGATATCTAAGAATGTATTTTATATAGACACACTATTGTCAGTGTGTAGTTTCTACTCAAGCTGTGCCAAATAGTATTACTACGTTCCTAAATTAAATAACTCAATATAAAGGCACAACTTTACAGCATATGGAGAATACCTTGGAATGGAATTTTGTTATACAAATATAAAATGGACAAACGGAATTTGTAACTGTTTTACTGCATTAAGATATAGAAGTGGGATATACCTATAAGGTAGTGGTGGTTTAAGGGAAAGCAAAAAACTTAAACAAATCCTCATCGGAGACAATTTTATAAATAAGATGAAAGCCAAGCAATAATATTCTGCTTTTTTACAGTTCTACTTCAAATTCTGAAGTGGTGCATCCATAACCCACCCATTTATTACAAGCCTCAAAATTCTCCACAATCGAGACTATCTGTTGGATGAAATTACATTGGCATTTGGCACACAAGTATTTACTACATTTCGTTTTTGACCCACAGATTTATGTTCATATTTTCTGAGATTTTGGTTTTACATTAGTTACATATTAACACACCTTTGAAACTCAGAATCTTATGAGTATCCCCCCCGCCCACCATTTCTGAATCTTAAACACTACACTTTGTTCCACTAATTTGATTTTTTCAGCAATCTAAAAATTAAGTAAGCTTTTCAGCCATATTCATTTAAATTTAACAATGGCACTGGCAGACAACACAACAAATATAACTAATAATTCATGGCTGCAATGCTGTTTTTTCCTAGCTGGTAGGACAGCAGCCCACAGTTTCCCAAACACTGCAACACTAAAACTAAAGAGTTGAACCCTACATTTTCATTTTGTATAAAGCACTTAGGCTGATAAATGTTTTCAAATCCTTCTATGATTTGAATAGAGTAGAATGGATTTAGCTTAAAGTTATCTATAATGCACTTTAAAATTTTACCTCCGCTGTTAAAAGTTTAATTTATTTTAATTTGTTTTAATTTGTTGCCTGAATTCTAGGTCTGCGTGGCAGTTACACAGTACAGGGCCCCCACTGCACCCAGCAGGAGCTGTACACGGGGAGCACCCACGAGACTGAGGTCCCTACACACGTACACACCTGCATCACACATCAAACCCCCAGGTACTTCACTGCTACAGAACTATGCATTCGTACAGATTTTATTATACCTGTCTTCGACAGCCTGCCTGTACTTTTGCTGCTTCCAGAGCTATCTCCTCTTGTCAGGACAGATATCCCACTGAAGCTGCTGGCTTTGGTTACAGCGGGCTTCAGGTTGCGGATGGAGCTATCGGAGTCGGTGCTGCTCCAGGGCCGGGGCTCGCAATACTTCAGCTCGTTCTCAGTACTGCTCTGGTGGCTGTTGGCTGATCTCCCTGACGCTTCCTTATTGATTCTGTAAGTTATAAACTAAACTTTTAGCACAAGCATCAATTGCAAAATAAGGGAAAAGAAAGGGAAAAAAAAAAAAAAAGAAAGAAAAGGTGAAATGCATGCAGAATACTTTGAGATTTTAGTTTTTGTTTAAAGAAAGCATCAAATACCTAAGTATCTGCCGTCTTTGTTGTGTACTATTAGTTTCTTCCTCCTGGATTCTGTTGACATTTTAATAAGATAGCTTAATATTTATTAAGAAAATAGGAAAATTATACAGAATTAAACTGCAAATTTTCTTACCTTTTATCAGTGAAATAATTCTCTTGGGAACACAGGGACTGAGGGGCAAAGAAGTGTACAAATTAATATGAATGGCATCTAGAACCCCCGCTACAGTGCAGTAACAAAACATGCTGCAATTTGGAGTCTTTTATATTATACACAGACTTTTACAGCATCCTTATTATATTAAGCTGCCTGAAAACTTAACCTCTTTGGTGCGTAATTTCTGTGTTAAGGCAAAAAAAAAAAAAAGACAATATAAAAAGGCCAATCTGCAGGAAACAAAAGTTAGCATTAGAATAGTTACAGTGCTGAGTATTCTGTTTATATCAGTATTTTCCTGAAGTTACAATTCTTCCATTGGGCCTTTCGCTGCCTTTTGCATCTTCCAGCTGATGTGGGATTTCACAAATCTGTTACCACCACCCGAGTTCCCCTGTCTTCTGCTTGAAAGTGTAAAGTAGGAGATGATGTTGTCTACTGCAATAATTGTACTGAATTCTTTAGGTACAAGTACGCACATACTAAAAAGCAGACAGAATACACAATCAAAAAGGCTATTATTAACTTTGATTATGTTGTCTTTGACTGTGACTTCTAACATTTGGTACAAAGCTAAGGGTACAATACATGGTAAATGAGTATGAAAAGGAAAAGGCAATTTTATATCCAAAAGTCCATTCTTTTGGTTTGTAACTAAGCTAAAGAAGGTAAATAAAAAGCTTTTGGAAAACATTTGGATATAGCAAATTAGCCTCTCGGAGCTCATTACTCTTTCTTCAAAACAAGAATCTGTTTTGCATATGTAAGAGCTACAGATAAATGTCAAAAGCAGATTATTAGAAGTAACACATATTTTTGAAGACATTTGTTCTGTTTCACTCAATGCAATTAAATATAATTGGTACTTCTGATTATATTACAGTTTGCAAGATTGTCCTGTTTGATAACTCCAGTCAAGAGAGACTGGACTTCTACGTTTCTGTCTGAAATTTCACACATGGGAATTCAAATAATTTTACTATGACTAGTCATAAGATGTGTTAGATATAGACACAAGTGAGAAAAAAAAAAACAACAATGTTTTGGTTTAGTTCTGGGGTTTTGTTTGTTTTTAAAATAATTATTGCTCTCAGTAACAACCGAAATGACTGCAGTACCAGAACTCTGTAACTAAAATTTCAGTAAGGGGCAAAATGATGCCTTGAAATAAGCAATACTAGATAATGCACCAAAATAATTCTTGAAGGTTGCTTGAGTTTCATACAGTAGCAATTAGAGAAACCAGAAAATTTCTCAGTAACTTCAATATCATTTAAAACTCCCTCAGGCCACCCTACTGATTCCTATCTGCTCAGTCCCCTTCAGATACAGGGAGTTTCCTGGAAAGAAGTATCTTTTAACAAAAACCACGTGTGCATGTCTGTGTGTGAAGTATTCATACAAAACACCATAAGATTTTCTTTGATACATACATCTTGTGCAAATATTCTTTCTCTAGCTCTCTGATATTCTTCTTCGCGTTCTTCTATGGATTTACTTCTTCTGTCATCTTTTAATCGTATTCTCATCTAAATTAAGTGATACAGTGTCAACTTCTACAGGAAAATATTATAAATGCACAGTCAAATACAGAAAACAGAAGGAAACAATCCATAGGTATTTACCTGGTTGTCATCTTTGTCTAAACTAGAATTATCTCTTTTAAGGATATATCGCTTCTGGAAATCATCACTCTTCTCATCCTTTATATGCTCACAAAACTTTTGGTCAGGTCTATGAAAAGTCATTAGAAAGAAAAGATTTATGGTTTTGTAAACATATCCTACAGAAAGTGGAACAAACTGAAATATACCCAACGTTAACGTTAAATAAACTTAATATTCTAACTGAAGTGATGGATCTTAGTCGTCCAGGCAATGCAAAAGGTATCAAAACTGTAAGATGATGTTTAGTCCTGACAAGTCCTGTTCCTGAAGCACAACAAACCTGCTTTTAAAAATCTCTTCCTCCTTCAAAGCTTTTGTTTTAATCTCCAATTAAGGTGGCAAGCAAACCCCATGCCTGTGGGGAATCAGAAGTGCTCCTGCATCCAGCCTGGTGCCATGCAATGGAAATTGGGCATGCATAGAAGTGAAGATGAGTGCTTTCTGCTAGAGCTGTAATACCTCAGAATTCATTTCAAGGGAAAACAGGAGATAAGAAGATAGAGGAGAAAGCATTGAAACTTACAGACTTCTAAAACAAAATTAAGTAGAAATAAGCAAGAGAAGAATAACAATACAGTGCAGGCAAGCAAGAGCTTCACAAGATCACAGTGAGAGTATGAAACAACAGATTATAGATATTTCACAATCTCTCATTATTAAAAATAGATACCAAGCACCTAGACAATAAAACTACTACTATTGTAAGAGTTCTCAGTCAGGAAATATTTGCCTAATAAGAGATAAAACATAGGTATACTCTTCTCTATTTCTGCTGCTTTACTCATTACTCAGGACATCTGTATAGAGTCAGGAGACCTTTTTCTATAAAACAGCCCAGCCTAACTATTCGTTACTGGATGCCCAAACATAATTAGCAGGCATTTCAGAGAACCTTTAGACTGTCTTACCTCTTTCTTTTAAAGGTCCCTGAATTTACTGCCCTGCAATCACCAACTTCCCACTCCACTGAGACGTCCCAGTATGCACTGGGTTGTCGATGTCAGTAACATCACCGATCGGCGATGGAGCCGGGAATCTGCCTATGAGGAAAAGGTAAGTTTGGTTTTATTCAACATGGAGCAGATCTCCAAGGTTTTCTTTCTAAATTCTTATTTTATATCCAAAGCGATTTAAAATAAGAATGCTGAAAACATTAAGAATCTTGATGTCTGCAGGTTAGATGAAATGCCTGCTAATTAGTAACTACACCTACAGGGGGCTTCCAGAGGCCATAAGCTACTTAAACACTATCTAGAAATAATAAAAAAAAAAAAGCATGAAATTGAAGAAATTGAAGAAATCATCTTTTAATAGTTCTTATTCCACACTTGAAGTGCTAGATTGAAGCTTCAGTCTAGAGATGCTGGTAGATGTAAAGGCAACAGATTTGAAGTGTATGGCTTTGTAAGTTAAATTAGATAGAGAATGTATAGCCAAAGCAAAAGTACATACATGAATACATAAGTTACTTATCATATGTTTAGGCTCTATATATTTTTCTAGAAACTTTCGAGGAGGCAACTGTATACTTAAGTGAAATTTCAGTGTGGTATATTATTTCAGTTTTAATGACTCTAAAGTTAGGGTGGATAATTAGATTTTTTTTCCTCCCAAAGCTACGGAGAGTGTACATACAGACTGGATTAGGATGCAGGAGCTGTAAACTCCTATTTTCATGTGCAAATCATAGAGTACTTAAAAAATAGAAACAACAACCAACAACAACAAATTGTGTCAGGCAAGTGCTTTAAGTTAAAACTAGAAAGTAGGTGGTATCAATATACCAACATATTAGTCCTTTCAGAGAGAGAATGAAAAGACAGAGCAAGTGCAGAAGACAGTGAGAATGGCTGGGTCCTTTTCATTCAAAGGTCAACTACACACAGCTTTTGGAGCTGCTGTGGCCCCAGTGCTCCTTTTTTTTGCACAATGGATTTGCCTCGAGGTTTCTCCGAGAACTCCCCAGCCCTGACAGCAAAGCACGGTGCCATGACTCGTTCACCTGGTTGACACTTCCACTTCTGAGCTGTCTTCCCTGCTACATTTATTTTGTAAGGCCAGCTGAGACGTGTAAGCAATATTATTCCAACAGAAGGCTCTGATGCTTGAGTTTTCCCAGTTTTCACAGTACAAAAGGCAAAGTTGTGCAAGTCTTGTCCCCTCCCTTCACCAAATCAGAAATGACCCTGTTCTAAGTAAGGGCTGGTTCTGCTTTCCAAAAGAAACAAAGAATGTACTTTGTACACTTTACTGGTGTAAATCTTTAAACAGGTAAATAGTTGCTATAAATTCCTACTTCACGGAAACAAAGTTAGCAATGCATCTCAGTGAGAAAAGAAACAAAAATTCTTAAGTTACAGATAACATCCTTTTTTTTCCCAAAAAAAGTTTAAACGTGAAACATCACATTATCACACACACAACACTGGAACACGAGCAGTAAAGATCTTGCAACTACCTCTCCTTGATGCGTGGTTCCCCATGAGCAGATAGACCCCTGCTGCTACAGATGCAGCATCACTGCATAATGGATCCCAGGTGTTAAATCTACACATCAGAAAGTTTTTTCAAGACTTTTACACTTACATTCTTGTATTGCTAGTTTTATTTACTATGACTGCCTTCCCACTCTGGTCCACGTTGTGCTCTAATCCAAAATAAGCAGCTACCCTGTGCAACAGCATTCTATGGTAAGATGTCATTGGGGGGAACTTTTTTCTTGGAACTCTGAAAGAAAGGAATAGTACCTTTATTTAATAACAGGAACGCTCTTGAATTCTTTTTTTTCCTATAGGAGTACAGTACTTACTCATTATTACCAATGAAATCTAAAATTTCCTGTTCTAATTTCAGCAGCATCATTCTGTCCCTGAAAATAAAAACACAGCAACTCACAAATGAGACACTCCAATAACTGCAGCTGTATTCATCTTAAGAATACACAGACAAGATCTGTGATCAAGGGATGGTGGCAGACTGTAAACAGGACCAGGAGGTGTCAAATGCAGTATTTTTAGGACAAAGTATTTATTTTTCACTCAGATATATTTTATTGAACCCGCCTAGTGAAACATGCTGTTCTCATCTCAGAAATCAGAATACAAAGTTCCTCCAAGTAATCTCTGCCCGCTAGCTCAACAGAAAGCACAGTCATTAAGAAGACAGTCTTAAGAGGAAGGAAAGCAGTGACTGGGTTGTTTCTCACTGGTTAGTGTGGGACAGTAAGATTTGCAATCCAACTGGCCCTTGGATTACGAAGCACATCGTGGGATCACAGAGACACGGAGTGACAGGGTACCGATAACACAAGGCACCACTACAACACACCAACAACCACGGGGTTAAAAGCTGGCACACACTGCAACATGATGGGATATTAAGAGAGATGAAAAAGCTAGAACTCAAGGTGATAGAAATGAACATTAGCTGAAACACCATAAAAGAGTCTTAAAAATGCTTGAGCCAGTTCCCATAAATCATTAACATGTAATGAAATTAACTCTCTCACAGTTCATAATTTGTGCACATCAGATAATTAAGCTTCCCAGTTATTGCAAGTGTAAACCCACAGCAGACCTTCACCTACAATTTCTTATTTTTATTGGGATGCTTTATGACTTCAAACAGAAACAAATTACAGGTCTAGCAGAGGTCTGTGCTTTCTCATTTTACTCTATAGGACAAAATGATGTTGGACCCTTATTACAGCCCTTTTTACATTTTTTGCCAATAAAATGGAATCCCAATACATTATCACATTGGAAATCATAACTATAATATTAATGAATATGAAATAGTAGTGGAATAGCTTTTGTGAGAGGAGCATAATTCCTCTGAGTTAATTTCTTGCCTTGTACGTATAAGCCACAGAGCTAGTATGAAACCCCACCAAGCAAAGGAACAAACAAGACAGGCAGCAATGTACCACAAACCTCAAAGCAACAGAACCCTGTCAACTCTGTTGCTAGCAAATGATGGACTTGAATTAGATCAAATTTGGTTTCTGATGTGTACAGATGTGTATCTCTAACTATAGTTATAAGGTACAGCTTAAAAAAAGTTCCTTTGCCTATAAATTCTGTAAATTCAGAGCAAGAGAGATTAAAGTAAGAGGAGGCAGTGTAGTCTCTAAGAAGCAGACCCTGAAAGAGTACAAGTTTTAGAGACATAGTATCAGTGTCTCTTCATGGATAGAGCTGCACAGGAAGAACTAATAATTTGCTTATTAAACACTAAAAGGTCTTAAACCATTTCAATGTCCTGAACCTCATGTTCATATAACACACAAATTACAAAAGGATTGGTGCAATGAAATCTCATCCTAAACAACTGACATATAGTGTTAGACATGCAAGGGAGACAGACAAAAACCAGGTTGGGTTACACCTCAGGCAATAACAAGAAAGAAAACCAGAAAGTTAGCATTTTTGATGCTTACCTGGGATTGTTTTTTAATGTATTTACTAAAAATTCATGAAGATCTATACCAGTGGAATCTGTGTATTCTTGGCTGGAATCTAAGGGTGGGGGAAAAGAGAGCAAAATTACACTTTGAAAAAACATTAATACTATTTTTTTTTTTAACAAGTATTTCACTGAATTTTCGCTGAATTTTTTAGAGTTGGAAGGGACCATAGAGATCATCCAGTCCAACTCCCCTGCTGAAGCAGGATTGCCCAGAGCTAGAGCATGTTACTCAGGACTGCATCGAGGTAGGTCTTGAAAATCTCCAAAGAAGGGGACTCCAAGACTTCCCTGGGCAGCCTGTTCCAGGGCTCTGGCACCCTCACCGGGAAGAAGTTTTCTCATATTTGAGTGAAACCTCCTATGTTCCAACTTGTGCCCGTTGCCCCTCGTCCTCTCACTGGCAACCACTGAAAAGACTCTGGCTCCCTCCTCCTTCAACCCACCCTTTAGATACTTACAAGCATTAATAAGGTCTCCCCTCAGCCTTCTCTTCTCCAGACTAAAGAGTCCCAGCTCTTTGGGACTCTTTAGTCTCAGTATTGTTGAACATGGTATTTATGAATCAATGATATATAACTATTAGGCATGTGACTCCCAGAAATAGACACTTGCAGTTTCCCGGGAAAAGGCTCACAAAAATGACAAAACAGAAAACCCACCATCACCTCACCCTTTCCCCTAAATCAAGTGCAATACAGAAGGAAAAGCTTCAGTAATGCTGCCAATCTATTAACAAATTGCTATGTCAGTTGAAGCAGTGGATCACCTTGAGTCACCTGATTTCTCCACAGACTACATTGCACACTTGTATATACTTCTACAGACCAGCAGCCGACCTACAGAATTACTGGGTGTTGCCTAAAGAAATACTGTCATTCAGAATGTAACAGTTTAACCTCCACAAATTTTATTTTGTATTATTAAAAAAATCCTTGTTTCATTGGGCTTTCTTTTCACAACACAATATTTAAAAGTTTTCAAAAAGAAGTCTCACAATCTTCTGTCTCCTTTCTGGTTTCAGTGAACAAAGTATTCAAAGTCTCATTTTGTTCTCTAAAATCTGTCAATGAAAGAGGTAATCTAACACCAAATCTTCCCTTACATGAGCATCCTCCAGAGTTCCAGATCTTAGGAGTAAAAGCTAGAGGTGCTTTAACGGTATTTTTGGAACTAGATCTCTTCTAAGAGCTACTTGTGTGCCAACCCAGCCTCAAGCTAGGCACAACTCAAACTTATGCCTACATCCCAGCTCTTCCAGGTCTTTTTGCAGCCACTGTGGGGAGCAGCATTGCAAATTAGATCCCATTAGCAATGAGGGGACAACTGCACAGAGACGGGTGGGATTTGGAGGAGACAGAATCCACACAGGCTTTTTCATTAAAAGCAACACTGCCAGCAGAGCAGCCTCTTGGCATAGTGGGAAACTGGGTGACCAAAGCGTCCAGGCCTCAAAAGCAAGACCTACATTTTTCCTGTGGAGGATCCAAGTCCACCTGAGCACAGGGAATCTTTAGTTCCCTGAAGAAGTGTGAGAGGGTGTTCCTTTATCTGCAGAGTTCACTATACCGATTGTGCCCATATATATTATCAAGGCAGGATAAATGAAACCAAGCAACTCTGAGCATTTCTGGTTTGGGATTACTTACCCCCAAAATAGGGTATGCCTGGTAGAACAGCTATAAGACTGAATAATCATTTAGTTTCATTTTCTTAATTTGCAAGTGAGCAATAATTTAGTTATAATTACTAGAACACTGTTGCTTAAATTCCATCATTTTCTCTTTTGGCACATCCTAAATTGGGAAATAATTACTTTCCAAATGAAACATTGGGTGAATTTAAAAGAGCTACCTCTACCTTAGGCATTTTGTCACTTCACGATCAACTTCTTATCATTACCTAACACTTTGGGTACTTTTTTTTTTTTGTTTTTTTTAGAGGGTGGAAGAGGTAGGAGTTTTCAGTTTTGGTTAGTTTTTGGTTTGGGGGTGTTTCATTTATTTATTTATTTATAGATGGTTGGTATGTACTTTAAAGGTTGAACAAGGTAGCTCTGAAAGAACACCCTAATTTTTTAAGGCATCATTTCAAAGACTGACACTTATAAACGCAGTTAAGTTCTCAATTACAGTGCTTTTTATTTCACAAATATCTGGCTTCGAGCTGGGACAAGATGCACTGAAATGCCACATGAGGAAGACCTTATGGAATTGAGGGACACAAGACCGAAAAGTGCTACCTGTCTCAAAAAAACCTGTAGTTTTAAAGATATTTCTTACACACCGTTTGATCTAAGATGTTTGGATAAACCTTCTGGATCCTTTATTTAAAGTAAGAACTGTACAATGATTTGCCAACTTCAGTGCATAAAGTCTTCTGCCTTTAGACAGCATTAGGAAACACAGATAGAGACAGCCTTACGTCATTAATTTTGCAGTTCTATTCCAGGTTAAAACCCAAAGATTTTCAGCAGGTATAACAGATCTTCACTCCAGAATTTAGAAGTATTAAAGAGAAAGCATAATACTGGTCATTTTTACTTATGCGGTTCCACCCTTGCTCTTAAACTTTATAAATCAGAAAAAATACAAGGGTGGTTTTCATTCTCACTTGAGTTTTGCAAAACCTGCAACAACAGAGTCTAGGAATAAGGCAATAACTTCTACTGACTAGTAAAGTCAGTTTTCCAAAGAACACTTGGACACAACTGAGGTGATCTGCACAGCTAGACGGGCGAGAAAGGCATAGCATTTGCTGGAGTACACATGTTTGGTGAAGCCTTGAAAGCACTGTGTCCTCTGGGACCAATGCCTTCTCCAGCTCAAAGATATCTGATCTATTTGCCTCATTTGCTAAAAAACCCAAACAGGTAATATTTATGCAATGATGTCCTGGAAGCAAACTGCATTTTCCTAAATATTCCTTATCTACACAGTACATTTAAAAGCAGAAGGACAGATAGCAAACCTCTTGATAACATTTTTCTGGACAGTTTATCACTGGATTTTTCCTTTTCTGTTTCATCTTTTGCAGGCTTTTCTTCTTTTTCAAAAGATTGTGACAACTGGATCTGAATTTTCTCCTGTCAAAAGTAAAAATCAGTCATCATGGACATTATTTCAAACAATACCTGCAGGAGAACTGTTTTGTATTATATTACCTGCAAACTAAAGAAGAAGGAAAAGAATTGCCTCCATATTCTTTCAGATCCCACATATACTTTATGTTATCACAAAATTAAAAGTATTCATCAGCAAATCAAAAACTACAAAGAAGACATAGAAAGCACCATATACATTTTAGAATTTACACATACTTCCAGGCCCTGAACGTTATTTCAAATAATTTGTTTGATACACGTAAGAAAATATCCCAGTTTTTCAGATGTATAAGTTTTATACAGTCTCTAAGTAATGCATTATCCACGATGCCTTTTTCCCCTCCTGTTCTTCACAGCTTTTCACTATAAAAGCTTGTTTCAAGTTTCAAACTGGTCTACACCAGGAAGAAAAAAAAACCCAACACAAAACCACAATTGTTTCAATGTAAGGCAACCTTGCAATATCAGATCTAAAGGAGGGAAATATATACAGTGCAATATATCAAGGCAAAATTTGCGAACTTTACTGTCATCAACACTTAGATTCTTAACTTCCTGTGTATTTTGATAGAGTATCTTTGTGTGTAATCATCTCAAAATCCATGGTTTTATACAAATAGGTGAACTATCATAAAACCTGTTCCCCACATATAGCAAAAAAAAAAAAAAAGAGCTTCCCTTTGAAATCATTATGACATTATGGTCCCCTAAAGAGTGGAAGACTGTAAGTTGTTTTTCATGCCTCTTTACTCTTTAACAAGATTGTCAGTGAAGGACTAACATATTTCAGACAGCAAAAACAGAGAAGGTGGGGGAAACGGAGACACCATGTGTCTGAATGACACTCTTGGAGTCAGAGTCCTGTAAGAGCGAGACTCCCCCATTACGTTTTGTCTTGAACTCCTTCAAATGTCACTTTTGTTCCCCCAGATGCCAACCAAGTTGATGCTGTTGTGCTCCCCCACCCTGAGAACATCTGATCTTTCCCAGCACAAAGAACCCACCCCTCATCCATTCTTGCCTGTCACTCTCCTGTCCTGCACCTAGTCCTTTCCCATCCAAGAACTCATTCTTCCTTCAAACCCATTCTTACCCATTATCCAGGCACCTGTTCTAAGCTTCTCCTAAGTGTGTCATTCCACAGATTTGACCTCACTGACGTAAGCTGGCCAGAGTTAAATATAGTCAGGATTCACCAAGGCTCAAGGCTGTTTCATACGCAAACACATCCTTGCAGAACCTACAGCAATGCTCCTCCCTGCCCCAGCACCGTTCTCTCCCCCTTGGTCCCTTCAGAGTTGGGCAACAGGAACCCCGTACTGATGAAGTTATAGTTAAAAACCAGTTTCAATATGTATTTTTTGAGTAAAAACTTTTTCAAATAATAAATAAGAGTTCATAGTTTTATCAGCTCTCTCATTATGATTCCCCCCACACACACTAAATGTTCTAATTAAACTTATTAATTCATATACACCCTGCAAAACAGCATTACAAGTGTGAAGACTTTTCATCTTTTATGAGATTATCTATAACCAAGTCTGATAAAACCCATTACCAATCACTAATAATGAATATAATTCTTTCCTAGTCTTGATTATTCACTTGGCTACAAACTCTACAGATTCCAAAACATATCTTTTCATTCCTCACCTCATAAACCTGAATATAATTCAAATGAGCCATTTATTTGTCACTACAAAATACATTACACCTACTGTTCACCTAGTAGCTGCATAACAGTTACTTGAAAAAGAAAGAAACATGGTTTATGTCTTAAGAAATTATTTCCGACTTGTGTCCACCGATATGTTATTCTCCATTTTACAATAATACTCTACAAAACTGAGTAAATTCAGGAAATTTCAGTCTGATTTTCCTTCCCTAGAAAACTAATTGACTACACACTCTAAACTCATCCACAGTAAAAGCACACGGCAATAGTTTAGTCAAAGCATTTCAGCAAGTAATCATTTTCATACTTCTTTCCCCAACAAGAGCTAAAAAAAGAACAGCCATCTGAACAGCCAGTTTTTCCCCTACCACCAATTTACTTCAAAGTGTGATACAACAGAGCTGTGTACCAAAGGGCACTTTCTTGTGATTTCATGCTATAAAAACTGTAGCATCTAATTAAATATGACCTACTTGACTGGAAAGCTGCTGAAAAATCGTTTAACTTCTATTCCCTAAAATTATTTTAATCTCACTGCGTTCGTAGTGGGTCTCTGCTGGCACTGTGATTTAACAGACTCCTCACTGTAACTCAGATCATCTACCTGAAGTCCTCATTGTAGCAGAAGAAATCCTTACCAAATCCTGATTAAGCAAGAAAAAGCCAAACAAAAAGCAAAATCCCCCAAACCACCAAACCCTGATAAATTCCTCCAGCTCATAACACTTGGAAAGAAGGTTAGAATCAGGAAGCATTACAGAATATTAGTCAAAGGCTCTACATCCTGGGGTCTTGGCTTTTCACCAGCCATCTCTAAATCCAACAACAACCTAAAATTACACAAGTCACTATAAACTAACATTACAGACTCTGGCTTTCTAACCCCACCTTTGGGCTGTTTTATTTTGCCAAAGAAGAAAAGGTTTGATGTTTTGAAGGTTTATATACTTGTTACCCGTAATAATAACTGTCATTCATGTGAAAACAGCCCTTACTTAAAAAGAGCTGAAATAGATCATCCTTTGCTAGTGTTCGTACTTTGTATTAGAGCATATAGAATCAGAGCAACCCCAGCACCTAATATTCAGGCAAAGGAAGGCAAGAGAATAAAGAATTAGTGTACTTACAAAGATAAAAGATCAAATCAATCAGTTATGTTCTTCTTTTTGCAATAAATTGATAAGCTTGTACTTTAATATCACCTTTTAGTGAATGGTTGCCAGTGGTTTTTAACACTTAAGGCTTAAAACTTTGTGAGCTCTTACCTAGGTTTCTCAGTAAGGAACAGCATCTTTTTTTCATGTTGCAATTGCTCAAGAATATATGAACAAGTATATCAGAAAATCTCCTGCCACGAGTGAGGGTTGTGTGAGACGGTCTCTCACTTTACCAAGCCACTGGACCTCCCACACGTCCCAGGCTCAATCAGTGCATACACATCGTGCTTTGAAAGTGTTGGGCTTGAGGCCACCAGCAGGCGACTGGTGCTTACAGAACATTTCCATACCATTCCCAAAGATTCTTTGGGGAAAAAAAGCAAAATGAGTGAAGAAATTGCCTGTATGAGTTGTTACAGAGTCATGGAAGATGTGCCCCATGGGATCAGCATCAGAACTTGTAACTAATTCCTACTTCTAACTCTTCTCTTCAACATGCATTTCTCCACTCTACAGGGAAGAATTAAATTTGTTCTTTCAATCATTTACATAGTTATTTGGATTCATAAGCCATTTTTTCTAGATTACTGTTTCCAAAGAAAACTCACAGCTAGATCTAATTTTTTTTCTTAATATACAATCTGGTTTATAGCATTCCTTTTGTACAAACTTAGATTATCACACAATTAAATTCACTCTGTAGCACTGGCCTTTACATCTCTCCCACTACTCCAATAATTCCTCTCAAGAAGAACCTTGCAGTTTGCAGCTAAGAACAGATTCCCAGAGGACACAGTAATAAATGCCATCTGCCAAGAACGCTTATTCTAAGTGTCTGATTTTAAACCATTAAATACATGGTGCTGTATAGTGCTGGAGGTTTTTACAATCCTAATGTTTAAAATATACTGTGGATGAGCAGCCCATCAAATTAGGATTATCTCCTCCTATAATTAGATTCAGCGACTGAAGAAGTTAAACCCCACTGCTTCAGGCTAAACAACTAAGCCTGAACTATAGCTCATAGTAAATTTTCTTAATCTTATGCAAAACAGCGTTGTCAATCATTGTAAATAGAATGCACTTTTCTGTTGTCTTTTAATCTCTTACTCTGCAGCCTATACCAATCCAAGACTTAAATTTTCATCAAGTTAGTAGTTTCAAAATTTCTCTAGTCTACTCATTAAATATTGGTATATTACTGAAAGACTGTAAAAATTACTATTTTCTTAGTTTTCCCAAGAAAAAACAAACAAACCACAATCTAGATATTTTGTGGTTCAATCTTACAAAGTTTTAATTCACTTGACAAATACCTACAAGAATTCTCAACCTGCCTCCCTCCCCAAAACTGAATTACCGCTCCCCCAGCGAAGCTCCCTCACACCCTGCTTTTCTGCTCGTTCCCTTGCCTTAAGGAAAGTGAGACTTTTCAGAAAAGGACCGTTTAGAAGCTTTTCAAATAGCAGCAAAATAAGTGAACATGCTTTATGAGTAAGCCACTAAGGATAATTTCAGTTTTGTTAGGAATGCAAAAAGGGCAGCAAGAAAAGCATTTTGATGCCCCCCATTCATTTATAGAAATAAAAGCATAATAGTATTTTGCGCTAAAATCACAGACTGGTATGAAGGTAAAGTCAGGAAAGCTAAATTTTGTTTTTAATTCTCCAAAGTATTTTTACATCCTTTGTCCAGCTTTTAGGAACTTCTTTAAGTATGTTATATCATCTTAAAAGATCAGTCTTCAGACATACCTCTGGCACTTGTTAATAGAATTATCAGCAATTAAGACTAATATGCAGGAATTCAGTTAAAACATCAGAACTTACAACTGTTTAATTTTTCTAAATATAGAAGTTGATAAATTATGCTGCATATTAATCATCCTTTTTCTGTCTTACTGATGGCAGACAGCACTTAAGCAGTTTAAAACTGCCTCAAGTGCACTGTAACACTAGAAAGTTAAAGCAACTAACAAAAACTCCCTCTTCTGTTCCCCAGATATCAACCATTATAGTTCAGAAAAACAAAGCAGCAAATTCCTCATCTGATTTACCACCTTTATTAAGGCTGTATTAAAAAAGTAAGTTAAAATCATATGGTGTCTGCATAGCTAAAGAGTACCCAAAAGATCCTCTTTTGAACAGTAAATCAAATTGTTTCAGAGACTTCAGTAACGTGATCTTTACCTGGAGGTCCTGTGATATTTCAGCTGTGGGAGGTGGTGGATATTCTTCACATACAGCAAGGCTCCGAACTAACTTTAACTTTGTGTTTGACTAAAGGAAAGTATGTAAAATTAAAAACTATGGCTTATAAAAAATAATATAAATATATCATAAGCCGTTCTTTTTCCATTCATTTTATGTAAAACAAAATGGTTGAAAACTGCATTTTTAATATTTTCGATGGAATAAATAATTTCCTTTAGGAAGAAAATATCCAAGCAGTTGCAGCTTTCGAAGGCACTGGCAGCACAATAGAGCACATCTAATGAAAAGTAAATAAAATCTTTGGGAAAGGGTTTCTCTCTATAACAATAAAAAGCCACCAAAAATATAAAGGCAAACCACAAAAGCAGACAACTAGGCAAGACAAAAATCCAACAGAATAAAATAAAGCTTCGATGCCAAAAAAATAAAACTAAAGGTACTTTTCACAAAGTAACAAAGCTTCATCAAGCATGAAGGGCTTCCTTAGCATGCCAGCACACAAGTCTACTGTACCTTCGACCTTTTTGCTGTCTGTCCAAAAGACTGCACTGGCCGCTGAATGATAGGCACAACAGAAAAGGTTTATATTAAACTCAATAGTACAATTTTATTAATGCAAAAGTCTGTAGAAAAGAAAGCTTTAACAGTTATTACTGACATGACGGTCAAATCTGCAAAAGGAACAGCAGGTGCTTTTGGCTGAAGGATTATACACTCTCCCATTTTCATTGTGCTTGTCCTTGATTTCTCGTCTTCATTTATCAACAATAGATATTACAGAACTTTAAAAGGAAGGAAGCATTATTCTTGTTCAGTAAGGTCCAAGCGGTTTATCCTCTCAGCCAGCTCCTACATTTTAAATTCTCGTGTCCTAATTTCCTTGGCAACATGACATGCTTTTTATAAATTTTCTTCCTATTCCTGAAACCTACCTGGAAACAATGATATGGAGGGGAAAAAAAAAAAGTATTGCCTCTACCAGGGGAACAGATGATAACTTATTATAAGCACATTAAAACATGGTTGTTTTTTTTTCTTTCATCTTAGGAGCCACTTTAAAATGGCTACTGCACTTTTTCCCATTTGATTTAGTAACTTACTATGCATTAATATGCTCTTTCTCCTCCCAGATCCTTCCTTCTATTACTACTGTTTCTCTTAAAAGAAAGCATTACCAGAATTTTGCTACAGTATGCATGATTGAAATGTACATTTGAATCAACAAAAGAGTTTCAACTATACAGTTAAGAAACTGTTAAACTCAAACCCCTGTGACAGTTACATGGGAATAGAAGCACTTACAGTGGCATAACATAATTTAAGTACCGGTTTCACTGTAGAACTAACACTGATGAAGAGACAAGCCTTAACACAACTGGATTTACTGAGCGCAGGCCTAGTATTTGTACAGAAAAAGTAACATCGGTAATATAATTTCAGATGTTGTTTAATGGACAGTAATGGACTCCTTTATGGAAGGAGTAACTATATGAAGACAGCCCTCCCTGCCCAAGGCTCACAGGAACAGACGTCTTATCAAGTGACTTAACTTCTTAGTAGGACAAAAATGCTGCTAAAAAGAACACCTGACCTGAAGTAAAAGGTTCTACCACGTAAAGGCAAAAGAAACACTATTTCTTTCATTTTCCTCAAATCTCAGACATCTTTTTTTGGATGCTGTGCCAGCTTAGCTGAAGAGCAGCAGAAGGGGAGCTCATTTAAGCTCATTTCCCTATATAACAAGATTTTAAATAGCAGCACTGAAAACTTACTGAACTAATTCATCATCTTTTTTTTTAAAGGAAGCTTGCAGAGATTTTTGAGCAGCAAAGACAGTTCAAATATTCTTATACCTGGAACAATACAGGGACTTGGAGTTTTGCTGTTACATGTAAAATATTTTTTTTCTTTCAATCAGTTACACTAAAGCAGACACTGCACATTGAAAGCTGGCGCTCTGTGTAGCCCTGGCAGAGTTTCTATTATACTAAGCTGCTACACTTTCAAGAACTGGATGATTTCCCAGCCTCATATCAATTACTCCAGCGTCAGTTATCTTAGATGGGTTCAAATTAAGTAGTGTAAACTTAAAATCAAATCAGCGCTACCAATGGTGTCCTCAGTTCACTGTCAAAACAACAGGCAAAAGAACCTACACCTGGGCAATTGTTTACCTTCTGCAAAATTTTGGAAGCTTTGAAGACAGTATACAACTCAAAAGAATGTATGGAAACAAACACCCCAGGTCCACCATTGAGGGAGGGAGGAAAAAAACAAAAAAAACCTACTGAGTTATACAGGACATAAGACATTTTAAACTAGCCAAACAGACTTTCTAGTACTGTTAACCAAAACTTCACACATAAGTTACTGCTCACTAATTAGATGACATATTTTTCAATTACTTTTAAAGGTGATTTAAAAAAAAAAAACAACACAGAAGAGATTGTTTCTGGGAAGCAAGAACCATATCATAATTAAATTTAATTAAGATCTGTACAAAGCATGTGTCTTCTCCTCACCTTACCTCAGTAACAAGTTTTGGCTGCAGTGAATGCCTGAGTTATTTGTTCATGCCAGAAAGTGAAGCAAATGCATCAAAATTTAGTTGAGATATTGAAATTGAAATGATCTAGTATCAAACCCGAATTCTTTGTAGGAATGTTTAAAATTAATGTGGTTTTGGGATTTCAGTCACAATAGGACAAGTTTGACGGAAGATCCCTTTAATTGTTTTAGGTGTGTTGTATCTCACCTTCCATTTTGCTTGCAGAACTACAGTTCTGTTTCCAGGCTGGAAAGCCAACCCAACTGACACTGTCAATTATGATGCATTTAAAGATATTATTTTTTTTAAGTTAGGTGTTTGCAACCTATGGGGAATAAGTTAATCAAAGGAACTCAAGTATTTTAATACCACAGTACTCAATTTCATAAGCACTTGACAATTTTTAGGGATCATCACCAATACCACTGCAGAGAACTGGGGGGGTCACTGTAGGAGGGAGATTCTCCCTTGACTGAGATGTCTCAAACCTCAAAGTTACATGAGATAAGTATCATCCCACCCATCATATTAAGACTTGTTATCTAGAAACAACTGCCTTGTAAAACAGTCCTTTGGTAGGCATGGATTCCTTGCTTTTCTGCGTGACTTTAAGAAAGTCAAAACCCAAAATACAAGCCCCTGCATCCAACTGTAACTGTGAGGGAGAAGCACCACACACCTGACATGGAAACACGGGAATAAATCTGGTCTGGCTGGACAGCTGATGTGAGAAAAGGCCTGCAATGTAAGGTTTGTGCCTGGAAATACAAACCCTAAATTCTTGCGATATCAACAGTAACTACAGTCACAAAACTTGAAGATTATTTGGAACAGTTCTTCTCTTGGGCAAAACCATGCCCACTGAAGACTGCATTTCCACTGGAATTCTAGGACAACAGGCAGTCAACGCATGTTGTAGCTGTTAACACACATTTTCTCTCTTTTCAGGTCTGTGTATTTTAGTTCTGTCCTAATTTCCCTGCATTTACTGTTTTGCCCCTACAGAGCATCTTTGTGTTCCCATTTGTGTAAAAAACAATTTATAGCTACTTTAAAATATATGACCTTAGTGAGTGCAAATTAAGCAATTTCTTTATTTGCAGCTCTCAACACTTTTAACAACCTGAGAAAACATTGTGTTAATGAAAGCAAGATTAAAAATAAATGCATGCCCCATTTAAAGTCATTATGGGCATGATTTCAAGACAGTGTTTAAAAGCAACTATACTACAACAATTGCGGAATGAAAATTATGATTGGGTTTTTGTTTTAAAAATAAACTAAACAACTCTGCTTCATAGTTGCTTCAATAAACCAACTACTCTGCTTCATTTCCAAGTACAAAATAAAAAGGAAATCAAGACAGAGTTTACCAAACACATACAGTCACATATATCCCGGCTTTCAGTAGGAATATTTGCCTGTTTTATTTTTTCCTAATTACTTCCACAGATCACGTATATTAAATAAAAAAATACAGATCTGGAGCTGTTACACACCTTCCTCTATCATCACTGTGCTGTCTAAACAAGTTGAATAAGAACAGATCAAGCACAAGATGGCAAACTTAGAAGTGTGAAAGGTTTTGTGAGAAAGTACCATATCTATTTCTGAAGTATCATTTGGACGTTTCAGAGGACAGGCATGATACGACAGACCTGAACAAAGAGCGTTCTAAGGACATCCAGTTTTTCACCTTTCTTCTAAATTAGGTTTCAATTCTAAATCCAGTTAAGGGCCACAGTCCTAACAACCACAGATATCTTTGTAATACTGAAGGAAAGAACAGCATGGTCTATGGTTATTTGTGGTCCTGTATTAGTGAGTAGTGACAACAATTTTCCATGACACAGTAGAGGATGACTGATGGAAAAAATAGTTTCACCATTGGACATAAAGGAATTTTCAACATTTCAAAAGTAACTAAACAAGAATCTGCTCAATCATTTATCTGTTAAAAAGTATTAAGTCACATATTTTGAAGACAAAGACAGGGAAATCCTGAAAGGACCAAAACAGCTGGGGAGGAGGCAAAGAAAGGCTTCAAAGAGCTCAAGCTGTGGAATACAGAGAAAACAAAGATTTGTGCTAGTATAGAGGGAAGAAACTTGTAGAGAGAGAGATGTCTAGTTGCCAGTTCTTCCAAAGGACAAGAATATCTGCTTAATTAGCATAAATCCAAAACAGAATTATACTCACTTAATACAACATTTGCCTTGCACGTAATACCAGCCTCCATCCTTCTGTGAGGCATTTTTTGTTGGTGGTATTTTGGTTTTACTCTCCACAGCCTGCAAGTGCGCTTGCTGACATGTAGCAACACCCAGTTTGTTTTTTCTCAGTCTTTTACTGCCTTGGCAATCATCATTTATGTATACTTATTAACGTTATTTTTCAGGGCAGAGATGACAGTATTTAAGACTATAATTGTTCTTCCCCCAATTCCTTTAATGCAGAATAAGAACATACCTCCTTTTCCGAATTATACATTAGCCAACATGAATTGTTATGGAAATGTTAATTTTTATTAAAAAAAAAAAAGTCTTCCTAATAGTGAATAAAAGGCAGTATGTCCTATAAGATGAACCTGGGTTATTTAATTTTTTGTCAATATTTGCTGACACATTAACTTTGTAGCAACAGTCATTATAGTGGATGAAGTATTACCTGTCCCATCACCCAGTAACAAAGGCAACAAACTTCAGACCCTGTATTCTAGCTAATTCAGAATTAATATATTGTCTCCCACCTGTTAATCTTATCCAGGTCAGGAGACAACAGCGATTGGTGAACCAAAACCTTTTTGATCACAAAATCTACCAGAGTGCTGATATACATGTGACTTCTGTAAAGGTATTTTTCATATGAGCGCCTCTTATTTCCAATCCCATTTAAGTGTTACTTGACAGTCAATTTAAAATATGACAATTCAAAAATCTTCCCTAATAATCTCTGTATCAATTATACCACTCACACTGCTTGAAGAAATTGAGAGTGGTAGCCATGTACTCTAGTAAGATATTTTTCTCATTCACATTATACCCCCAACAGTGTGAGCAGTAGCAAACAAGTTACTAATGCACAACATCTCGGAATAATCTGGAATCTATTCCTCCTGTACAAGAACAAAACCAAGCAACCAAGCCTCTCACCAAACCACTGACATCAGCGACAGATTCGTTTCTCTAGACTACACCGACACTAGTTTGCAGGAAGGCAGATTTGCCACTTGAGTCTCATAGAAGTTTCCACGCCAAAATTTGAGAAAATGTGAATGAAATTTTTCCAAGTTACTGAACTGTATGAAAATAAATAAACCTTAATTTAATTTTTAAGGCTAACTACTGGGATATTCCATTGATTAAAGAAAACACCAGCTCAGCTAAAACATCTACCAGCTTTTCAGTAGCAGTTATTTGTCATATGTTACAGAAGTATTTCATTTTAAGGATTTTTTTTTTCCATAAAATTATTACTGATGCCAGCCTTAATAAAGCCAGCAGATTAAATTAAAGTGTAAAACCGTATTGTTATTACAGTGGTCTACAAGATTTATTTGGAAGCAATTTAACACAGCAGATAGAGCTTACTTCACTCGGTGGAACACTGAATTGTTAGTCTTGAACAAAACTACTCCCAAAAGAGCTCAATTCTTAATAACAAGAATCTAATAAGCTACTGTCCTGTTTTTGCAATCCATAAAAGAATACTGCCACACCCCATATCTCAAATGGGATTTGTACAAGAAAATTGTTTATTCTTGTCAAACACGAGCTTTGTGTTTTCTCTTAGAAATTTGCCCCATTTTCTAGACTGTGCCAGAAAATTTCAGCTGCTGTCCTTAACTCCTTACCTCATCCAAGACACCTACAGTCTTCAATGACCAAGTGGGCAGCCTCAGCCCAGAATTAGCTACTTTGTCCCACATGAGAGACCCATCTCTCAGGATTCTTGAGCACCGACACTAACTGCACAACTAAACCTCAGAGGAATTAAATCTGCTGCCTTAAATTATTAACACATCCATACTGGTGTGTTCTTTAACACAAGATATTTTCATACTATTTCCCCTCTCTCTCACTTGAAATTTGATGCTGCAATTTCTTTACAGGTACATCTCCCCCCTTGCAAAGGCCATTCATTTATATGTATCAGCTCTACAGTGTATGCACGAGGACTGCCTAAGCTTTCCTGCATAATAAATCACATACCAAAACTGTCAAATGGTGAAGAATGGATGAAAAGGGAAGATACAGGGACTACTGGCTAGTAGCCAAGATAGGATGAGAGCTCACCAGCTCTGTCTGCCTTCAATGTAGGGAGAAGAGGCCTTCTGCTGGTGGCTAGGGCAGGACCCAGACCTACTGGCCTCAGGAGCTCTGCTGATTTGATTTTTCTGACACCTGGGGATTTGGATTACCTACATCCGATTACTTAGCCTTATACTGTACAGCTCTGCTGTAAAAGTTACACCTGAGCCACCTGTAAGGTGCACATAGCTGAAGAGGCCTACATTGGTCACTTCTACTCAGGGCAGACATGCTGAGCTGTGCTCCAAGTGCTTTCATCATACAAGCAACACTTAACATGTTAGCATTTTGATCAAACCACACTATTATTATAAAGCATATTCTTAATGCAGCTCAGCCTCTGAAACTCTGTCAGGATCCAGCAACAGCAAAAGACAGCTTGAATGCAGAGTTTTTCTCTTGTTCTGCTACAATGAAAAAAACTCAACTTCACACACGCACTCAGGAAAACACAAAGACGGATAAATTGTCTGGTTCCTATGAAAACCACTCATCTCCTTCAAAAAATTAAGAATGGCTGACTTTCATATGTACATCAATATAAACAAAGAAGTGAGGCAAAAGAGGAGAGAGGAAGTAATAACCATCCTACTTGCTTCCCTAAGGCCAGTCAAGTTTTCCAGAATTGTACTGAAGAAACACATAAGGCGATCATAAGAAAGGGAGAACAAGACACAGACATGATATATTAGTGAAAAATAAAGTGGAAAAAAACTTCTTACCGGCATATTGTTTTTGCTATCAGGACAATTTTCATCCTTTTCCACTTGGATCTGCTCCTGACTTCCTGATTTTATAAGGTTTTCAACTGGGTCTGTATCTTTAAATTCAGCTTCTGAACCCTTCATTGCATCAGTTTCATCTTTTACAGTAAGAATATCAGACATCCTCATTAGAAAAGGTTATTTTAAAATTCTATAAGAAATATGGAACCTTTAGGACAAAGAAAAAATGGATCACTGAGTAATTTTAAATTAATTTTAAAAATTTACATACTTACACAGCTACCCAAAATAAATATGATTTTGCCACAAAAAGGATCTCCCTTCTTGTTATGATATTTTTTCCTGTCTTGTATCAGAGGAAGAGAGTGATCATTTTCTCCTTAGCCACTTTCATCAAGAGGCTTATAATAACAGACATCTAGACAAATGATAACTAAGAGCTATGCTGTAAGGCAACACTTGCAGATCTTCCCTTCTGTATTTAAAAAAAAACACACCTTCGCATTCAGATACCCCAAATCAAACTATTTGAAAGGACAAAAGAGTTACATATAGATTCATTTTTAAAGGGTTAAAAGTAAATAGTTGAATCCTAATGCAACAAGTGTACAAATACTCATAAATGTCATTAAAACTTTTAAGTTTCTGAGTTGCCAGGAAACAACTGGGCAAGTCCTGAATGTAGGAACTATCCTACCTTTTAAACATAGCAAAACTAGTATTAATAAAAGTAAGCACACTCTCAAAAGCAATGAAAAAGACAGAAAAATACAGCTTTGGTAATTAGGATAACAACAACAATTATAGGTAATTATAATTTATAATAATAATAATTTTAAATGCTATATAAAGATAACTAATGATTAAAGTATAACAGAATCACCCCAATTTTCCTTAAATACAACTTTTTGTCATTAATCAGCTACAGTGCAAGATGTACTATCAAAAATTTTCCATTTCTTAAAAGAAACAAAGAATAAGATCTGAATGCTTAGAGTACTTCCTACAAAACAAATAACAATGAAATAACATTATGGAAAGTCTAAGTAAGTATCTGATTTAGTACCTGATGTGTCCTACAGTTTGGGGATTGTGATCTCCCACAAAAATAAAATAAAATACTCCAAAGTTCCTTTTCACAGTTGTCAACCAAGATGTCAGTTGTAATGAACCATCTGGAATCTGGCAGGAGGAGTCCCATGTCCTTATCCCCAGTGTAGAGTCCTGGACAGAACTATGTTGTCTTGAATCAGCAAAAACATCCCTTTTGAATGCCTAAAAATCAACAAAGAAAACACACGATACTTTTATTTGGAGTGGGATTGGAGAAGGAACATGATGACACCCAAAAACCTAAATAGTCATTTCAAGAAAAACAAGAACAGACGAAATCAGCATTTATCATATCTATTCATTCTACTCGCTTTATCTAGCCATAATAACATCTCTCATTAGACTCTCAAGATATTTCTGTACTACAGAGTTAACAAGTAGTCATAATAAACATTCTGTTGGCATTCCTAGTGAAACACTGTTTCTATAAACAAGCAGGTATCTTCCAGAAGAGACTGAAAACACAGTTTGAAATAAGCAGCCCAGCAGGTGTGGAGGAGTAATAGGCCATGAGATCTCAAATCCCTGTTCACATAACAGCGTTTTTCTCTTTGTCGTAGTTAATAATCTACAAACACAATACATAATCCATATTTTAGGCAACCTGAATTACAGAAGACAGTTTTCAACAAAGTTAATTGCCCTTGCATGAGGATTTACAAATTTCTACAAAGCTGACAACGTTCCACCTTCCCTCTTTCAGATTTGCTTTTCTGAGAAACAGTATCACCACCCCAGAGGAAGGATGCATTTGAAGTGGAAGGCAACAACAGATATCTAATAGCAAACAAAACGTAACCAATACACATAGAAAAAATATCCTAAAGCAAAGAACAGAAATAGCTTTTTCAAACCTGTGAAAGATACACTGAAATAAAACAGCTGAAAAGGCTCTCTGTATTGCATTCCCCAAACACTTTCCTCATGACTAGTCAGGGGCTTATTAAAACAGTAAAAGTGATAATAAACATCAAGAACAACATCTGTCACCTCAGCTGAACTACGTAATAATTAGAATTGTTTCAGGAAAAAAAAGAAAGAAGTGAAAAACATCGGAATTGTTTGAAGTCAAATTAAGAAACAAATGAGACATTTATTCCATGGTTGTAAACACGATTTTAATCTATCTGGGTGAAGAACCTGCACTAAACTGTTCTTTTTCAAAGCAAAGAGCTGCACTACATGCAGGAAGAAAGGATGGAAAGACAAGTCATGCAACTTGTCTCCAACAAGTTGCATCTTAGCTGAAAGAATTTGAAAGCATTTAAGAATTCTGCAATATGAGGTCACTAGAAAGCAATTAACATAAAAATTACAAAGTCAGGCTGTGACAACACCCAGCCATTTATCAGTTTTAATAATTCAATGTAGCAATTCAACAAAGAGTTTAAAACAAAATAACGTAACTAGCTGAATTTAACAATGACTTTACATGAGAGAAAAGCCACATCCTGTTTCAAGAGAAACCTGCAGAACTGAGGATGGGAAGCAGGATTTACAATGAAACAAAAGCAAGCAAATACTTAATATTCTCTACATTCCACAGCAGTACCACCAGCATGTATCCAAATTGCTTTGTATGCACATAAAGATACTGCAATCTCCTGATCCCTTCCTGGAAAACAACTGTAAAAACAGCAGAAAGCAACATTTCAAAAGATACGTGTACCAAAAGAATGAAGACTAATATACTTCTCCATTGCCCCCAAATAAACCCTGCAAAAGAGATTTGGGTAAGAAGAACTTTAAACTGTCTTTTCAACAGCATGCAGCATCCAACACCTCTTCCTGAAGTGCTAAGATAAATTAGTTAAAAGTCTGAGAAGAAAATCTCATCATTCTGAGCTACTTGGTACAACTGAGACGACAGCAATGGTGTGAAAGAGCAGCATGATGGCCCACAGCCTGCCAGATTTCCTTGCAGGTGAGCTACCTTTAAAGTTACTGTTTCAGATCTGAAGAAACATACAGTTTGATAAGAGGTATGAGATACTAGAGACATTTTGACTTCATAAATCTTATTGCAAAGAAGCATGGAAAAGAAAGACAAAAGATGGGCTGCGATTCAGGTCTGTAAAAGACCCTATTCACTCAATCTAATGGAGGAGAAAGGACTACACATGAAAGAACAAATTGGAAATAAAGAGATGCAGAAACGCCACAAAGGATATGCAGTCCTGTTTGCTTGTTGAGTTAGTTTTTCCAGACAATCTAGATGGTGATTTAAGATTTCTGAAGAAGCCCAGATTAACAACCTTTACTATAAACAAGACTTCAGTAGAGATGCTGTTTGGTTTTGTCAAATGACATATGATTTGTATAGTATTTCAATAAATGTTAAAAAAATTAGAGGCTGAAAACAGAAAAAAAAACCACATTTATGTCCAATTGCAAATATAACCTTTGAAATGGAAAGAAATTTAGTTGCTACTCCCTACACAAGTCACAAATGTAGCAACTGTAATCAACATCTTGAAGTTTTTTATTTAATTACATCAAATTCACTAAGAGCTCCTAATCCTTTGTATCACCATTAAAAAAAAAAGTCTGTTAGCATACCTAGTTAGCAAAACTCATGCTGCAAACATATTTGCTTTCCTATGCCAACCCAGAAAACTGGTGCACAAGAAAAAAATTCCTTCGATTTTCTACAACAACCTAACTGCAAATCACCGTAACTTGTTATGAACAGATTTTCCACCTGCAGATAGATTTAAAGCCTGCAGATTTTGTGCTACAGTAAAATGGACAGAATCAAGGAAAAGCCATGTAGTTTAATCAACACAAAAATAATACTTTTTACAATAGAATGTAGCTGTTTTGAGTCAACCAGAATCACTATACGCACACAAGTAAATGACAAACACTGTGCTCCAGATTAACAGCAAAACACACATAATAGAAGGATGAATTTTTGCTCACCTGAGAAAACCCACATTTTTCAATTCATTCTAGCCACAGATTCCATGAAATTGGTACTGCAACCTTGTGTTCTTGACCCACAATAGTGAATTACTAGTAACTGGATAACTTTCCATTCCTGAAGTTTCCTCTAACTCAGACAATTTCCATAGCTGAGATAATTTGTTTCCAGTTTCAAAACTCATATATACGGGATTAAAAAGGACTTAAGGAATTTTATGTGCTGCAGACTGGGGACACACACACAGATCACAGTCCATCCTTATGAATCCCATCTCTTTCACTTCCCCATATATTTGGATGTTAATTTCTTGTGCCCCATGCAGAACAGGGAAAAGGAGACGAAAGCAAGAAGGCAGAGTTTAAGAGTCACTCTACTGTTTGGAGTGAAAACAGGCACTAGTAAGCAAACTCATTAAGTTGATTTACTCCAAATCCCAACACTGGCCACAGACTGGATGGCAATATAGACCAACATGGGCCAGCAGATTTTAATAAGAAGGACATGATAGCTCTGCCCTAAAATTAACCAAAGAGTTGAAAGGACTGAATATTAGGTGTTTGCACTTAAATTCGAACAGGTAGCAACAGGTCTCATGAAAAAGGCCTTCCAATTCTAGTATCTTTTTAGGTGAAAACAACAGGCATCTGCTTTGATAGACAGGAAGTACAGGGACTTGTAAGTAAGTGTGGAGGGTAACATATATTTATCTTCTTTAAGCTTTGTGATTCTGTGCCTCCATCTAAACACTTACTGTTGAAATGTATGTTCCTGCCCTTCATCATATTGGTAACACTATACCACCACCATTCATCCTACGTTCCATTAATTCTCTTTCTGAAAAGCAGTAACCACTTTTTCTAAGCAACTATTCTGAACATACTTCTTTTCAGAGAGAAAACTGTTATTATCAGTTGCGAGATGGAGGTCTAGTACTATGTAGGCATATGCTTTACAGTCAGAAGAATCATAAGAGCTGTCAATCCTGTGCTCTCATTGCTTTCTTTTGCACAACCCAAAGGACAAGTGATAAAAAAAAAAAAGAAAGATATTGAGCAAAGTCATTGCTGAGTTTTATGACAGAAGCCTCCTGAATCATGATACATGAAAAACCACTGGGTCCTTTGTTTCATGTTCTGACTAGAAAATCATCATACGTAAACCCGCTAAATTGACTTGTAATGAACGAGGATATTTCTGGGAACAGGATCTGCTCAACTTAATCCAATTTCTCTAATAGGCATCAAGACTTCTATCTCCTTCTTGCTGGCAATGTAGATGGAGACAGGAAGCTTTCCTCTGCCCGTGATGGAAGAAATCGATTCTTTTTCTTTTAAAAAGAAGCTAGAAGACAGACGGTGATTTTTTCATTCTTTGTTAAAGCTATCATTGATATCATTGCTGTCAAACTGACCCCAGGAACAGCTGTCAACATAACTGGTATCAATCAAATTCAGGGCAGGAAACTGGATTAAAAGGGTGGCAGTGAAAGACATCTACATTCAATACACAAAGCAGACACACTGTCAGTAGAAAGGTAAAATGAGAATTTATTTCTTAAATAGGCTTCTGTTCACCAGGTATTCCAACAGAATTCTTGCACAGGTCTGAAGAGTATCCCTTGTTGTGGAAAATATCCACCTACCTCATTTTTACTATGACTGTGAGTAGTTTACCCCCTAACCCAACAGTTAAAATCAATCAGTGCTGAATTTCCAGTGAGGCTTGTAGCAAAGTCATTCAGAAGTTTCCAGACTTTATGCAATGCCTTGTCTTAGCTCTCAACATTTGCTCTAGTTACATATAAAGCTGTATTTCTCTTCACAAGCTGCTTTATTATTTGAGCACTAAAGGCTGGGAATTATCCATCCATACTCCCCCTGAAACCACACCAAGTTTACGTGAAGCAGTACAGAGAAAGCTGTACTGTGTATCTATGTTAGAATTTAAAGAAAACAAAGCAAAACCAATTAATGTATTACAATTTAAAGCAGGAAGCAGCAGTAGTTGAATTGTTTGTCTATCCCAGCACACACAGGAAAGACAGGTGAGATATAGGACCAAGAAGCAGTCGGGCAGGTGGGGCAGTAAATATTAAGGCACAGAGACAGGCAGTAAGAAAGTCCGGTATTTGCCCCAGCTTTTTATATACATATGAATTTGTTACATAGTTTCTGTATGCTAAATGTAAGAAGAGATACAAACAGAAAATGATTCTCTCTAGTACCAATACATTTCCTGTAAGCATTTCCAAAACACTTTATACTTCAAAAGTCTTTCATGTCTTTCAGAAAAACAATCCTAGGGAAGCCGACCATAGGACAAAACACAGAACACTTCTGAGCAGCAATCAGGAATCCTCCATTCACAACCACACCAACCCTCTTCACAATCAAATTAAGTGAAGAGGCTGGGAATGTGCTTGAAACAATGGAGACAGAGTTGAGAGCAGACTATATTAATCTAATTAAAGACATCTACAATTACACATTTTTGCTGTTGTTTTGCTTCTGCTACATTTTATTTCTTAATTGCCTAGCTTAGAGTCACAGAGCTGACATTCCTCTGCTTAAAAGAAAGATCCCTTTATGCATTAACACATGGCAGAGGAATCACAGCAGTAGGTTATTTTTCTATACTATTTATGCTGTATTCCATTAAACTGAGAAGAATCAATGTTGGCTTTACTTCTATTCTCTTTGAAGTAGGATTATAAGGATGATCTTCCCTAGAGAGGAATTATCAGGAAGGGGAAAAATACACAAAAGGTGCTCTGCACTAAATAACAATTACCTTTACTACAAAAAGTCCAGAGTAGCGTTGCCCTCATCAGAAGGTGTACTACTATTTAACGGGAATCTATAGAATCACCTGTTTTTCCTTTGGGAGACCTGAGCTTTGTATAGGATCCATGTTATTTTGAAAACTCCGTTATAGAAGTAGGTGCATGAGAAAAAACCCACCATCAAATGTTGGCCTCTTACCGTAACTTACATAGCAGCTTTGTGCAGCGAGTCCCTCCACAGCTTAAATGGCAGAACTGATTTATAAGCACAGCAAAGACTCTAGGTACCCCTAGCACATCAGTGATACAAGCTTAGATGTGGAAGTGCTATTTTTTTGTTTTTGAGAAAGATCACGACCTTCCCAAGGAAAAAAAAAAAAAAAGATCTTTGAAGGCTCTTATATAAAAGACTTCCCACAACAAGAGCTTTTCCAGTTATTTTTCACCTCCATTATTTTAGGAAACATTTAAACACAATATACACGTGTTTATATTAGCACCATAACCTCAGGGTTCCTGTGATTAGAACAAACACCAAGCCTCCCAACCAACCCAAAACACTCACAAAAAGTTACATATGTTTCTTTGTTAGGATGAAAGGGGAAAATGTTTATGCCTTAAGCAGAAAGATACTGATCAAAATTATCTCATTCTTACATGAACAAAAACTACGGGTACAACTAAAAGAAAGTTACTCCATCCATCTACTGCTCCGTTCTTGAGGACCACTATTTACACACCGTTCTCAGAAAAAAAAATAATTTTGGCAAGTTAGACTGATGCCTCAGACAGCTACATCAACAGAGAACTCACTGCTGTCAAAAGTGGGAGGTCTTGCTGCTGGTTCTTCTCCTTCTAAGTGTGGTCCCACCTGCACCTTCGCACCAGCTCTGGTACTTGCTGAGATTTTCCATGGTGTGATTCCACCAGACATGACCAAGAACCATAAAGCTGTTTCTCTAGGGTAGTTTTTCGGGGCTACTGAGCTACGGTGGTGCAGAGGAAGCTTATACGAGCACTAGAGAGCATGAAGTAAGCAACAAGAAACACAGAGAAACATCTGTACGCCCCTCTTTTTGCAATGGTAACTTTTATATCAGCTCCACCCCAGTACTCAATTAAGGACATTCTTCAACAGCACCAGCCTAATTAAAATAAAGCTATGTGAAGGTGCAGATATTTTTTTTCCCCTCCCCAAAAAGTAAGTCTCTATTAACGGAGAACCTTTAGATGAAACCTGAGACAAAAGATGGACAGGACACATATATTTGGAAGAGATTAGTCCCTTCTGGGAAACTTTCCTTAGGGGAGGGGTGGAAAAAAGACCATAGGAAACTGCCTCAGATGATAAAGGAGAGGAAAGGAGAAGGAAAGACAAACTCCACACAACCTTAAAAAAACCTGACTTGGAGAGCAAGGGAGGATTCCAGAGGGAGCAACAATTCTCCTGCCCATGAACAGATCAAGCTGTGCTCACAGCCTGCCGTAAGCCAGGGTCTGCAACCAGAGTTTCACTCTCCCTCTCTCAATTAGTGCTTTGCTTACCTCTGCAGCCCAGGGATTCGAAGACTTACAAATCTACCACAAAGCTTTTATAAATACATAGCAGTTGATCTTAAGATTACCATTAATTTAACAGAAAATTCAAAGCAGCTCTGGAAATTATGAGAGACAGAAACTGGAATTATGCAGAGGCAGCTGTTCCCTTTTTCCAGAAAAGCCAACACACACACACATGAACTCTGTGCACATGCTTTCTGCATGTTATATTAAAGTTCAAGACCCATTAAATAACTAATTAGGGAGCAGAGAATCCTGGCTTCCCTACTGAATTACGATATTGCGCAGGTCTTATCTTACTAATAACATCGTATTTAAATATGATATTTGCCCATTTTTGATGCATGAATCAAGGAAAAATCCCTAATCTTGTTTACATTTATGTACTGGAAAATGCTGTACAAATGAATCCATGCTGCATTGACTTAAATAGCTTAAATTAAAGATTTATGCTTTTCCCAATTATACCATCTACATGGGTTTTAAAGTTATACATTAACCAGTTAACAACATTAGAAGATACTTTTTATTTGATTCAATTTACCAAGCTATTTAGTAATCAGATTTTCAAAGAAACAGCACGATGCCAAATAGGAATACAAAAGCATAATGTGCAGTTATTCTACCTCTTTCAAAATGAATTAAGGACTAGATGTTATATCCTACTATGTACTGAGCATAGACATCATTTAAAAGAAATTAACTGGACAGAAATAGCACCAAATTTACCAGAAGACATTTGCAGACTTTCTTGAGAAAACTCCCTCCAAAGGAAATTCAGAAGACGGAAGGAAAATCCAGAAGTTGTGAAGACAATAAAAGACTCCCCTAGGTATGCTCTAGTTAATCTTGCTGCACTGGTTACACAAAGTAATCTGCTCTTTTATTTATCTGTCCTGTCCCTCTATCAGAGGTACTACAATAGCAGAAGTTGGCAGAAGAAAACGTGTTTACACCTCAATCACTCCAGCTTGGCTTGTGTCTAAGCTCACACAGACCTTCACTGACTGCAAGCACCAAGACATGGGGCTTGGCACTTGTATCACCGAGACACCATCATGCTACCTTCCCATCCACTGACTCTGGTGCAAAGTCACCAGCCTTGAGAGAGAAAGGAAAGCCAGAAAGAGACGTTGCCTTAGAGCACGACAGCAAGATTCACCAGAATGTATCTGTCAAAAATGTACTTCAAACCTATAGACGCTTTGGATGGGTAAAGGTGACCAGCACTATAGTATTTTGCATACCAGAAACAAAAATTGAAACCTGCCCTCAGCCCTGTAGTTCATTATACTTAAAGACCTCCTTTTCTTTACTGAGAAGTTCTGCATATTACAATCTCTCAAACAATTAAAAAAAACCCAACATAGTGCCCCTCCTGGCCACACTCTAGCTATAAATCAGAACACTACCATTGTTCATAAGACATCTGGGAGGCTTTTAAAGAGGACACCTTTCACAGCAATAGGCATGTGAGAAGCCAAGACCTATTATTAGTAACTCTCTCTCCTCTTTTTTTTATATTTTAAATTCTGAGCAATAATCTAAGGCTCCTTAACCCTATCTCACCTTCTCCTGTGAGTCCACTACTGAATGGAATAGAAATGCTTAGCTGACAGTGACAAAGAATAACAAGATAACTCCTTCAGGAATATAGTTGCATACATGGAAATACGAAATTTAACAACCAACAAGACTAGACCAATCTTTATTCTACATATTGATAGGAAACTGCAGTATTAAAGTACTTATGGAGATCAGCAGTTTGTTGTTGCCATTTGTTAGCCATAAGCTCAAAATTCCTGTCCTAGAAAACTTTAATTGTACACTGATAGGCTGAAGAAACACTGGCACTATATAGGGCTTCTTTGGATAATCTGGAGTGCTGGCTCCTCAGGAGGGTCAGCAGTTTCAATTCGTGCAGAGCACTGTCATTCTCTTATTAGTTCTCCTCCTGGATTTTACTTTAGACTTTTAGGATCAAAACAATCAGAGCAATGAACATCAAAGGAAGTAAACAAATTTGTCTGGTTTCCTCATGGCAAATGAAACGATCCTCAAGATGTAGTCCTGGCTACATAAGACATGAAAAATGGGTTCTGCTAAGGTGCTTCCAGCTTACTATTAAATCTAGCAGGCTTCAGGTATTTTTCTTTTTGTATGGTGCCAAAAATATGCACTTTTAATTAAAAAAAACAAACAAACAAACCACAGACAACTTAACCATTTTGGGAAAAGAAAAGGGCTAGCATACTAAGATACTACCTGAGGAACAAACCCCACTGCAACCCTTGTTTTGACCAGAGGAACTACACAACATGAAGAACAATGAAAGTCCTCCTGACAGACCAGCAATGTTCAATCCACATGTTTCAAGAGATGCAGGGTTTCCAACAAAGTTACAGTTCTAGCACTGAACAATCTGTGTTGGCTGAAAACTGACTTGGCTAGCATGTGCTTATTGTTATAAAATAGAACTCTGTGGCTAGTCTACTCAGAGCAACTAAAATAATCTTAAATGGTTTATACACTATTTAAAGTTGTAGGTCCATTAGGAGCTGTTCTCACCGTTTTTATTTATTTTTTTTTTAGCTTAAAAGAGAGGGAAAAAGTAATTTCTGAAACACTTCCAAGACAGTTAACCATTTTTTTTTATATCATTGTTGTATTGGCAAACATTTGCACAGGGCAACATACATTGGCAGACAAAAGCTATTTTAGCCTGAACACTATTACTGCTTTAACCTTTCAAAAATTATATACCTCAGAAAGAGCAAAGCATTAGGTTAGTGGAAAATATGGACGTTGAATGGCTAAGCCCGTCCTCCCCCAAGGAACATGCCTGTCTAAAGGCATGAGGAAAAAACTACTGCGAAAGGCTTATGAAATACAACATGACATATCTTTAGTTTTTGCTAGCATAGTTTTGTTGGCTTGGGAGGTGAAACATGAATGCCCTTCTCACATGACATTGCTGTACCAGCAAAAGCTCTGTAGAAACAACTATGCTGACGGAAGACTTTGTTGGCTTAGCTTACATCATTCAGAGAAACCTAACTGACAGCAGAAAAACTCCTCCTGCCTCTTAAGCTGTTTCTACTCTGGGAGCTCTACAGCAGATGTACACACAATTCTGTATCGGTGTCCCCACGCCAGCACTTCCCCCCCAGCTTCATCTTTCAAGTAATCCCCAACTTTTCCCTTTCTATCCTTATTTTGTTGCATGCTCAACCATCATCTTTTCTCAGCTTCTTTGGCATCTTGCCTTTTTTCCCCCCCCATAAAATTTCCAACTATATATGTAGAAAGCCTCCAACAACTCCACGAAACACACTCTGTAATACCACATACCACAAAACTCCCTATCACCATATAATACCATTGTGTATCTATTTAATACCTTTAGGTCATGAAGTCATTCAGATCAAGAACCCAAAACTGAAGCATCTACCTGCCTTAAACTATCAAATAGAAACAGTCAGTTGTCTTATTAAAAACAACTTTTAAGAACTGAAGAATCCTCTGTTACTAGATCATTCCCCGAAGCTAGATTTCTACCATTAAGGACTTAAAATGGAACAGAAATCACAGTATGTCAGTTGAAAATAAAATAATTAGTTTGTGAAAAAATACGTGGTTTTCCCTTTATGCTGTTATTAAGGCTTACTAAATGTGATACAGGTTTTATAAAACAATAAAGTATAGCCTGACCTGTTTAAAGTTGCTTTTAACAAAAAATTAAAAAAAATTAAAAACTTGTTTTATATCACCAAACTGTAAACTAACCAAAGGTATCTTAAGGAGTCTTTGAGCTCACACTAATATTAATCAAGGCTATCAGAAACAAGACAGAAGAGTACACAAATATTTTCAGTTCAGATGCAGTAAGAAAAAAATAATCCTGCTACTCAAAACACTTAATAGAAAACACATAATATCAAATAAAGTATATACCAGGTACACATCCTCAGATGAGACAGCAGGAAACTAAAACCTCAAAACAGTCAAAGAATTGGTTTTTCAATTCAGTTTGAATTCAGGTTTTTCAGTCCTTTTAAGTAAATAAATTTAAGTACTGTCTGTGACTATTTTCAGTGGATATCCTTCAAATAGCAGCTTCCTTAAAAGATACAAATCTTCATTTCATTTAGAAAACAGCTATCCAGAACTGCACACAGCAACTAACAATTTTTTATACAGAATTCAGTTTTCACTCTTAAAATATGTAAATTAACATTTTTCCTTTAGTATTTCCATCGATAAGAACAGGGAAAAAAAGGATGTCTAAAACAGACATACAAATTTCAATGGGAAATAGAAGGAATAGATTCCTACAGTTACCAGGCAAGATTAAAGATTCTATTTTGGGCTCTAGATACTCAAGATTATGAAGTGGGCTTGGTTTTCAAAAGTTATGAAGCAAAAGCTTCAAATACAACAGACACTTTCTTTCTCCCTTATAAGAAGAATCACTAACTTGGTGAATTACCCATACCATTATGGTGTCTCTCTGCATAAAGTAAAATAAAGAAAAAACACACCAAAGCGAACAACAAGAGAAACACCAAAAAAATTTCACGGAGCACTATCAATACACTCATCTATGTATTGTTTCCATGGCTTCACAAAATACTATATCACATCAACAAGATACATACATCCATCATTTGATAGCTGAGAAATTTGTTTATTATTAACATCATGTGACAACAAATCAGAATTTTAAAACTGTCTACTTAAACATTGATTCTTTAGCAGTGTATTTTTCCTCAGTTTATAACAAAGGCATAGCAGTTCTGATGTCTGCTTTGATAGTGTAGAAACTTGAAAAAAAAATTTCAGTGACCATTGATCTTGAGGGACTCAAGTGTCCTGATCTTTAATAGGCACCCAAAGGCACTCGTTATCTCAACAAAAGGAGATTTGGTCCACTATACAAGAAAGTCACCAATATCTCGCATAGGAAAAAAAAACATTTTAATGTATCTTACTGTAAATACTCTTGATATTTTGATTTCAAATCTATTTTTCAGTTCAAAACTTATCGTTACAAAAAAAAAATAATCTTAACTGTAGTCCCCCATTAGAATGGAGATAACAGTAACACTTCAAAAAAAAAATCTCCCCCATTTTTGCCACATAAGGTAACTGTTTTGAAACTGTTCTGATTTAGCAGAGATATTTTTAATGGTTTTCCAATCTTAGCACAAGTAGAATATCCAGTAAATAAAAATTAGCAATAATGCCATTATTAAACCAGATGATAGAAGAAAAAGGATTTTTAAGAAAAAAAGAGATTTAGGGATGCTGATGATCTCTGTTAATTGATTAGGCCTAAAATGGCTTTTGTGGAAAAAAAGGAAAACCAAATGCAAACTGCAATTTGTCTACAGACATTTTATTCTGCTCCATTCAGACAGTGTTAAAATACCCTATTTCAGAACTCGCATACCTGCATCATATTGGCATTTTGCTTCATTATGCCGTTACTGAAGACGTGCTTTCCATAATCTCTCATACAATGCCCTGCGTGTGCCTTTAGAGAGCATGCAGCACAGCCAGGCCCAGCTGATGGCTCAGCATCCATAGGTCCGCACTGAACAGTCTGTTGAGGGACTCGCTGAAGCCTCCGAGACAATAGAAAATCCCCAGCTGGGTGCCGTGCTGGCAGTGACACCCAGCCAGTCACCAGGCACGGCCACCAAAAGGCACAGAGCCTGTACCGAGCTCCTCGTTAGCCACTCACAAACCACTGCTGCAAAAGCCTTCTGAAGCTGTGTGTGTGCTATAAAATGGCTGTACAGATTTTAATCATTTTGGCCATTAACAGTCAGTCTACTCTCAAAATGAAACTTCATACCACACTAAAAGAAATTCCGATGTAACCCAGAAGTAGGACAAAAACATTCGTACTGTAGAGATACTAATTTCCTTTCTAAACATTTTTATTTCTTCAGTTTAGCATTGTGAACACAACTTGAAAAACAACAGTAAGTTAGCTCATAGTGCCAGCAGACAAACACAGTTGTCATCGACAGTATGAATGCCATGATAATTTTCTGGACTGGCACATACCCACTATCAAAACCCAAATAAGGAAGAAAAACATTTTCTGAACAGAGGGGTAGGGGCAAAAAAGCGCCAGTTATTATGAAATGCTAATTATCATACTTCCAAAATCAGTATCCAGACCAGGGGGTCTGTAATTTTCTTGCTTATGAGAAAGCGCTGTCACTACCCCATCTGTGGCACTACCCCAGTGCTCAGCAGTACCGCTGCAGAATGATCATCCCCTTCTCTACTTCTCTAGCAACCACTCGGAAGAATCCTGCATACCAAGCACGGCTGATAAGGCAAATGAGGCAGTATTTTTAATTTAGGGGCTCCAGAGAGGGGAGGTGGGATCTTGGGAGGCTATCATTCCTGACTGACAGGAGATCAGGACCATATATTTTTAAGTGGCAAGATTAAATATATATATAAAATGTAAGCACATGTATATATGCATACTCAAACATTTCTAAAATATAACAAGCATAGGAAAAAATAAATAACAAACAACACGCACAGAAAGATTTAGACCTGTCGCAGACCATACTGGTCTTGGTACCAAAAGATCTTTTTATAAATGTATATAAACAAACTACATATAAAAAGATCTTTTGGTACCGAGACTGCTACTGTCTGCGACAGGTCTAAATCTAAATCTTCCTGTGCTTGTTATTCCCCTCTTCTGCTACACACCCTGTGCTCCATCTTTAAAGCCTTCGCTTTTACTGGCTGCAAACGGCAGTGGCACACACTCCATGCATCTTGGCTGTCACCCCTGGCCACCAGGATCATAAGAAAATAATAAAAAAAAAAAAAGGTCTTTTGCCTTTAGCTAAAGGTGGCAGCTCTTGGAATACCTGTTGTCTTCTTGTGCATTGCAGGTTCAATGTAACTGCTGGCTACCTCTTCTCTGCTCAACAGTTACCCCCTTACATTACTTGACAAGCCAGCTATTCCTGTCCTCCTACCCCAGGCTATGGCTTCACAGGTCTTTTGATCTAGATAATGTTGCAGTATCTCACACTGTGCTGTCCCATCAACACACCCAATTAGCTCCCAACAGACAAGTCTATAATCACCCTAAGAAAATAGATACAAAATGCATCATCCTGGGAGGCCCTTGATATTTTCACTGAGGCTTCACCTCTTCTCTTTCACCTGGTCTGTAACGGGAGCACTATTCTTCATGGTAAACTTCTACATTTCTTTGGCAGGATGTTAGAGAAGAAAATTATTTTTTTATTTTTGGATCATATAATGAATTCCATGTAGGTGAACACCCATATGCACAATACATTCATTGCAGGGTCTGTACTTTGAATGCCAAAGAGAACAGTTTTTAATTTTTGGACACATTATACTGATTAATGTCAGAATAATCTTTTAGGTAGCCTCCTCACACAACACTAAGAAAACACATGTGTATATAACTACTGTTATAGTTGGATTTGGCATTTGCATACATCACTGCAAGAACCTAGAAATATTTTTTTAATCATTAAGGTCAGCAACAAGCTGCAGCTAACCCTGTACAGGAAACAAAGCAGTACTCAAGGGAAAAGAAGAGAACTGGGCAATGAACTACTGTTATACTTTGCACTGTCCCTTAAAAAGTTGTTATTTTTCCTAAAACTCACACACCCACATTACAAAATCATGAACATATCAAATACTTCTTCTTGGCTTTTATTAGCTTCTGTAACTCCTGTTCTGGAGACTGTCATCCTACAGGAGAGGATAGACTGGTCTGGGTTTACCTTCTCATGAGAAAAGCAAAAAATCTTTTCTCCCCCTACGCAAATTTATTGGTCTGCTCTAACTGATGGATTAAAAACAGGAGTAGAAGTCATTATCTTTTCTCCGCCTATAACTAGGAGCTTATCCTTCAACAGCAGCAGCTTTAAAAAAAGAAGCCTCCAGTGAATTCCATGAGGCACCTTCCACATAATCCCCACCTTCTAGCTGTCCAGATTCTATTAGATAACATTCCTTCTTTCCAGGAGTTCACTGTTTCTCATTATTTCCAGATTTCATTAAAGTGGGAAATGGGAAAAGACTGCTGAAGCGAGGAGAAGGAAAAAAAAAAAATAGAGAAGAGGCAATGTAAGGTGAAAGATCCCAATATGTGGATCTAGTTATTATAATTTCAGTCCTTTCAGTGAGGCATTTTTACAACCACTACACTGAAACCACGAGAAACCCACCAATGCCTACAACAATCAAAGTTCCCCTTAAGAGATGAGAAGTAATTTTAAGCTTAATATTAATATAGTCCTCCAGGCTTCTGTGCTTAGCATTAAAAAGGAAGAGAGGATTTTGACAGGAAACAATAGTTACCTGAAATATTCCTGCCTAGGAAAAGTACTGTATAAATGCTTGCTTGATGTTGTCTCTACAGCTCTATGAATGCCTTTATACAGTGCCCAATGCAACCATGTGTAAACAAATATAGAAATAACCCATTAATCTATGTGAAATAGGAATATAATTTAAACTGAATATTGCAAAAATCATGCCTTAACGTTTATCTTAAATGAGACAAGACACAGAATTAATATGCTTAAGATAAATAACAACTTTTATCCTGGAAACAGGAGTTGGAGCACTCAGGGCTAGTTTACAATTGCATTAGCAACCCCAATTTAGTCGATCTTCAACTTGGAACATGCATAAATTGTATCTCTTATCAAACACACACAATTACATTTGCTGAAATAGGATGTAACAATATAGGCATTATAAGCAGAGAGACACACAAATAGAAAGTTTTAATTCAATTTAAACTTCAAAGCAATACCACATATCAAGCACACAAAACAGATATTCAAGAGATAAATGAAAACCAGTCTAGAAAGCAATCAGGTGCATGCTAAAGGGGGAAGGATCCTCTAGGCTTACTCAAGCAAAAAAGTCAAGGTATGCAACACAGCCATAACCACTTCAAAACTATTTTCCTGACAAAAAAAACACCCTCTGAAAGTCGTACTGAAAACCTCAATACAAGTGATTGTGAAAATTAGTATCTTCACTTTTTTTTTTTAAACTCAAAGAAATTACACAACTCAGTAAGTGACCAAAGTGCACCATCAAGTGCCCCCAAACACAGAATAGAGGAGACCGGACTGCCCTGAAGGAATCATAGAATGGTTTGGGTTGAAAGGAGCCTTAAAGATCATCGAGTTCCAACCCCTCTGCCATGGGCAGGGACACCTCCCACTAGACCAGGTTGCTCAAAGCCCCATCCAGCCTGGCCTTGAACACCTCCAGGGATGGGGCATCCACAACTTCCCTGGGCAACCTGTTCCAGTGTCTCACCACCCTCACTGTAAGGAATTTCTTTCTAGTATCTAATCTAAATCTCCCCTCTTCCAATTTCAAACTGTTACCCCTTGTCCTTTCACTACACTTCCTGACAAAGAGCCCCTCTCCGGCTCTCCTATAGGCTCCCTTCAGATATTGAAAGGCCGCTATAAGGTCTCCCTGGAGCCTTCTCTTCTCCAGGCTTAACAACCCCAGCTCTCTGAGCCTGTCCNCCCCCTGCCATGGGCAGGGACACCTCCCACTAGACCAGGTTGCTCAAAGCCCCATCCAGCCTGGCCTTGAACACCTCCAGGGATGGGGCAGCCACAGCTTCTCTGGGCAACCTGTTCCAGTGTCTCACCACCCTCACTGTAAGGAATTTCTTTCTAGTATCTAATCTAAATATCTTCTCTTCCAATTTCAAACTGTTGCCCCTTGTCCTTTCACTACACTTCCTGACAAAGAGCCCCTCTCCGGCTCTCCTATAGGCTCCCTTCAGATATTGGAAGGCTGTTATAAGGTCTCCCTGGAGCCTTCTCTTCTCCAGGCTTAACAACCCCAGCTCTCTCAGCCTGTCCTCATAGGGCCGGTGCTCCATCCCTCTGATCATCCTCGTGGCCCTCCACTGGACCTGTTCCAACAGATCCATGTCCTTCCTGTGTTGAGGACTCCAAAGCTGGACACAGTACTCCAGGTGGGGTCTCACAAGTGCAGAGTAGAGGGGCAGAATCACCTCCCGTGACCTGCTGGCCATGCTTCTCTTGATGCAGCCCAGGGTTTCTGGGCTGCCAGTGCACATTGCCGGCTCATGTTAAGCTTCTCATCCACCAACACCCCCAAGTCCTTCTCCTCAGGGCTGCTTTCTAGCCATTCTCTGCCCAACCTGTATTTGTGCCTGGGATTGCCACGTCCCAGGTGCAGGACCCTACACTTGGCTTGGTTAAACTTCATGCGATTTGCACAAGCCCACCTCTCAAGCCTGTCCGGGTCCCTCTGGATGGCATCCCTTCCCTGCAGCATGTCAACCGCACCACCGAGTTTGGCGTCATCAGCAAACTTGCTGAGGGTGCACTCTACCCCACTGTCCATGCCTCCAACAAAGATGTCAAACAGTACTGGTCCCAGTACGGACCCCTAAGGAACACCACTCGTCACTAGCTGCCAACTGGACATTGAGCCATTGACCACAACCCTTTGAGTGAGGCCAGCCAACCAGCTCCTTATCCACCGAGTGGTCCATCCATCGAATTCATTAATTTCCAATTTTGAGACCAGGATGTCGTGCGGAACAGTGTCAAACACTTTGCACAAGTCCAGGTAGATGACATCTGTTGCTCTGAACTCTACTGAACTACTAAACAATATAAAGAAACATCTTTATCTCCACACTTAGAGAAATTACATAACTCCAGATTGGTCATGAATGCCTATTCTGTATATAGTTCCTATAATCTCCCTATAAAAACCCCTCACTTCCAAGAAAGTACAAACACTCAAGCACTGCAATTTCATTCCTTTGCACCATAAGCACAGTTTATTCAGTATAGTGATGAAGCTAAAATAAACATCTTTCTCTGGTTGTTTTATTTTTGTTCCAGGAAGTGAAATATAATCTCATTCTTACTAGTATAAATGAAACTATTTTACTGTTGTTTAGAAACTAGTCACCAATTAGCTATGGTTACCAGATAATGACAAAGTGTTGTCCAAATCTAAATATAGGAGACCTTAAGCTAAAGCCCTAAATTTAAGCAATCCTAAAACACTAAATGTGCAAAGCTACTATTAAAGAGTAAATGTAATTACATTTCAAATGCAGATACCAAGTGAGCAAGTGTCTGTCTGGTGGGTCCATTTGTAGGGCTGATTGCTGATGAAAGACTCTCTTATTGTTAATTAAAGTCTAGAGTAAAAATACAAAGACAAGCTGAAAAAAATACTTCTGGCATTCACAGAATTCAAGACTAAAAATCTCTTTAAAAGTACTGCATTTTAAGCAAACAACTAAGAAACGCCTCATGCTAAACTAAAGGCTAAACATCACAAAGCCAGACTAAAGATCAGCTGCTCAGTTTTGCCAGATACATGTTTAATTGCTGTATTCTGTCCTTCCACCTCCAGCTGTTCCTATTAATGAACATTTGCACTCACTGTTACTTCTAAAAAATGGGTCTATAATAAGACCTTCACATTTTCCCCACAACCAACCTAACCTACTTCATTGTTGATAAAAATAAAATTAGAAAAATAAAGGAACTATAAATTTAGTCTCAAGACAATAAATTCATGCAAACCTAATGAACACACTACATCCAAATTTGCATTCATATCTTAATACCAACTTTTTCCTGAACTGCAGTTTAAATTCAGACTATCCTAGACATTCTGCTTTTATACAGTCTCATCTAAATGCCAGGCATTAACTCAGGAGAAAATTAAGCTACTCATTTGCAGCTTGGAGTTTAAGGTCATCTTAAGTGCCTGACAGAAAAACCAATATACTGTAATATCCTGTCAGCCACATGAGGTTCATTGTGGTTCGGGTTTTTAACAAAAAAGCAACAGTCTGAACAAAAAGTAACATCTCTGCTAAGTTTCCTCTGGGCTTCCCCCTAACTTACCCAGTAAGCGGATGGCTATAGCAGGTCAGGTATACAAAGGTCCCAGATGCTGAACAGAGATTTTTTTAAAATCACAGTATCTGCTTTAAGTACCAACACTCAGAACAAACTTGTGCTGTCTCACTGGATATATTTTCCCTTTTTTTTTTCATAATAAAACCTGGTCTCCATAAAGTATGTGATAAGCAAATAATCATTCTTTAGAATGTACTGATTTTGAAGCTGTGCTGTCAAAAACCCATGAGCAATACATATAGACCTGTAACTGTAGGCAGGGGAAAGGAATGTTGAGGGGTGCAAAGTCAACTTTTTTTTGGTATAAGACACTATGAAGTGACCAATAAAGACCAATAAAGGTCAGTTTTCATCTATTCTAGCAATAAGGCACAATGACCAGTAGTTTTATGAACACAGAAATGAGAATAGAGAACTGTAAGAAACCATTTATTCTAAACCAGTGTTATTTTCTGCAAAGGGACAGCTGAAATAGAAGTTCCCAAATAATAACACCTAACCTCAAAATAACAAAACCCCAAACAATAAGGCTTCTCTCATGTTTGCAAAATACCGTGTTGGATAGGACAACAAATTGGGTTATCACCCCAAAGAATTCTAAACAACTATGAACACGAGACCAGGGCTTCAGTGCCAGGTGCCTAAAAGCAAGAAAAGAGGAAAGGGGGAGGCTTCAGCTAGAATCACGATGAGCAATTCAATTGTAATCCCACAATTCTCACTTAGTTCAGTTGTTCCTTGTCCTTTCCCACAATTTAACATTTACTATGTCACTAGTTATCGGGTGCCTAGACTAAACACCCTTAAGATCACTATAAGCCAAAACCAGACAGTTCTTGAAAATAACAGTGTAACTCTGGCCTTGTGGAAAGCCTGTGATTTGTCAGGAGTCCTTTTCGTCTGAGTTCTCTCTCTGTAGTTCCATATACTCTTAAAACATTGCAAACTGGTAGCAATGGCTGCCAGCATGCTTTCATGTCATGAAGCAAGCACAAAGAAAACCCCTAAAGAAATCACAAAAGTTCTCATCTCATGAATTCCAGTCCTTAAGTACTTCAGAGGCAAAAGACTAAGTAATGCATTAGTTTAAACCAAGGGAGATTTAAGAGCGTGGACAAAAGTATTTTTCTAGTGTGAAGTTTGACCACAGCTTGCTAATTTAGCAGAATTCTTTATTACTCTCCAGAACTCAGAATCTGAAAACCAACAGGTCAGATAAGACAAGAATGACAAGCTTCCTCACAACAGGTATTTGTTACCTTCCACCCATACAGAAAGGAATGACAGTAACTGCAGGGTTGAACCCAACAAGTGACAATACAACAGGAGAGGAGGATCTGAACCACATATAAAAGGGGCTAGGGAAATGGCTGCAGCTTTTCTCTTGCTTCATGACAATGGAGAGGATTAGGGAAGTCAAATATCTTTTAACATAGTTTTTCAATTTATTTTTCTCTCTTGAAAAAATAAAATCGAGACCATCAGCTTTATTCCTCTATTTTGTTCCATGAGTAAATGGTATATATTGTGAGACGAGTATGTTCAACCTAAACCAGTGAGAGCTGAAGTTGTGAGAGACTTGTGTTAGCTCTGGCCTTAGCAGTTTCAAGGACTTTGTTAACACTACCCCTACTCCCGCCCCAGATTTGGCTAATGTCAACTTCATCAGCACAAAGAAAGGTCTTTTTAAATCCCGCAGTGTTGAAGGTTAAACAAGATCTGGCTTCTCACGTAAAAGTCAACAGGGGGAGGGAGCAAAGAGGGAGGGAGAGAGATGGGTAGGAAAGACAGGGAGGGATCCTACGAACACCAGGAGTCAACATCTGATTTTTACTTTCTTGCATATCTGTACACTCAAGCATCTCTACAGAAATGATATAATGGTATTATCAGACCCTAAATGGACTTTAAGTTATAACAGCATCACATTTAATATCTATGACTAGTTTAAAATAAAACAAAAAAAAGAACAATTTAACAATTTTCAGTTAATGCCACATAAAAGGAGATTATTATTTCTTAAACAACTAGGGCTGGGACCTGGAGTAGCCACTTGAGATGCATCCTGCAATAATACAGCTTGGATAGTGGGCTTTGCTAGATAAACAAAAGCTTTTTCATAGATGCAACACTAATTTTCAGAATGTTGCTAGGGCAACAGCAGACTGTAACAAGAATTTCTGAATAATGAGCAGGTGGCAATATACGAAGATCTCAGACTCCAGACTGAATTATTCATACTCCTGAATAGTGAGATTTATAAAAGCAATAGCCTTATTCTGTCACCACAAATGGAAATACTATATCCCCTGTCTAGAATATTTATAAGAGTTCTAAACATGCATCTCTTTATTGCTTTAACATGATACGCAAGGCAAGATCACTAGTCTGAACAAAAGAGGCTCATGGCTCTAGTGTAAAGAGACATAAGCAGTTATTTTGCATTAAATACTGTTACTCAATCTAAAATAACAGTTTTTCTAAGCCAAAGCTAAATCTAATTATCTAATTTTCGAAGATCCTCCTTGTACTGATTCAACAATGGTTCCAGAGGGACAGGAACAAGTCTTGGCAATTCCGAGGTAAGGACCAGATTAACTGAGAAGTAGACATACTTCATCCATCAAGGACATCCATAGCAAGAATTTTGCCACATACAAAGTGCTATGGGAAGAAGCCTTATGCACAGTCTAGAAATAGTCTGTTACTGCACTTGAAAAGCAATGGCAGCAAGACTAGGCAAGATTTTTGTTAATTTAACGCTTTCAACTCTGGTAAGTTAATACACCACTAAAACTTCAGAACTAACAACTCCTTCGTTTGGCTTTCCAACAAAGTCTCCAATTAGCTGGTCAAAAATTATTTCAGTATCTGGACATGGCCAGCTATAATGTTCTTCATTTGCTGAATATGACAGAAGAGAACTCTTTTAATATATTCTAAGTCTGAACTTGTTCTTCCCTGTGAGTTCATGGAGAAGCTGTAATGAGATATGCAACCATCTTTTGGGGCTTTTTGTCACAGATCTCCATTTTGAACACCAATAAAATAATAAAATTTGCAATTAGTTTAAGCAAAGTTCCCAATTTCTGGAGATTAACACCATCTATGTATTGAGATATAAATCCATATGTCATATTAATATTAATATATTCATATTAATGTCTGCAGCCACAAACTGCAAAGCTGTTTTACAAAACTGACATTATCAAAAAGTTGCAAAACCACAGGAAAAGGTGGATAATCTAATTATTTGATACTGTTTTGATAAATGCTCTGCAATTCTTCATGAAGTATCTCTATTTACTAAGTGCAATTGTCTCAGTTTAGCTGATTTTCAGTTAATGTGCATTCATTTCAGGACAAGCCCTGGAACAAGCTACACATTAAATTGTCTTGTCATCATGGGTGACAGCTGTACAGATCTGAATACCCCACGGACAGCTAGAACTAGTTTTTAAACTGAAGTTCATCCAGTGAAATCTCACAACAATAAGTTGACATCTGGTCAAATTTTACCAGCAAAGCCTTCCGTGTCAGCAAAGCTTCTTGAATTAGGTTATAGCTAAACCAGTTTTCTGTGGAATCCACAATTCAAGAAGAATGTTGAGTGCAGACAGTCTAACTCACAGAAGATTAAAGTATCTGATTCTTACAGCTAGTCTTCCTGCATTGTTTATAAATGAGCTACTGTCCTTTGCAGCAGCTTCAGCCTAAACGCTTTTGAGATCCAGCACTGAGCAGTGCCCTGCATTGCAGCTGAATCTTGTAAATTCTTTTATTTAACTTACTGGTCAGAGGGAAGCCAGAAGACAATCGCTTCACTAATATGATGGCTTCATCCAAGAGCTGTTTAAGCATGACTTTATATCTCTAAACTGAAAATCCCGGTAACAAGTAAAGCGGAGTAAAATCAGCATCTTGCTTCTTCCTAATGAACGCTTCTGAAAGCACATCATCAGAACGGCAGCTTAATTGTCTGGACCCAAGCACAGAGGAAATGGAGAACTGATTCTTCCTTTCCCCAACTGAAAAAAAACAAACAGGAGCATCATCTTCTGCCACTTTGATACTCATACTTTTAAAAGGTATCTTTTAAGAAGTAGAGGGTTCAATCAAGGAAGCAAAGCTAACTTTTGCACTAAGTACTTTTTTTTTTTTTTTTTTGCGATGGCATATTCTCCTCTTCAGATGTTATGTACGTTTAGATGTACATGTGGCTGTAGTAGGTAACAGGTAGGTAGAAGAACAACTTAAGCTAGAGGAAAATGTTGCCACAAAAACTTGCATCTATGAGGTTGCTGCAGTCAGCCTCAGTGCTGGAGGCCAGGAGGCATCACAGAACCAGATTTTACAACTGCTACTGAGCAGGAAAGAAGACAGCTAGCAATTTAATTAACATTAAGATAAGGTTTGACACAGTTATGAAAGGATTATATTCTGTAGTAAGAAGGCATGGACTAAAGGACCCACAGAGTCTCTCCTTTTAGTATTCAGGCACTTTCATGCAGTGTACAGTGCATTACATTGCATACTCATCCGCAAACATTCCATTATTTTACTGATAATTACTGCTATTTAATACCAGAGTACCTGGACGGCCTAGACCCAGTGGGAGCCAACTGAAAATTTGTTCATCCAACTTTACTCTCAATTAGCCTGGTAAGATGCCTTCTTACTATCAGCAAGAATTTTTCCTTAAAAGAAACTGGAGAAAGTCTACTTACTTGCACTTTATTTCTAAAAATTTCAAAGAATAGTTTAAAATCAATTTTATATCCTCCAACATTTTCTATGAAAGTCTATCTTATAGCATCAAGCATAAGGAAGATGGATTCTCTCACACAGTAGTCATGCCTACGCTTAACCTATGTATAGTACTTCGGCATTCTGAATTCAAATATAGTTTAAAAGTTTTAGAATCACTGCTGTTATAACCATGTAAGTGCAGCACAGGCAGACATGAATAAAATATGGATACAGAAAACAACTACTGATACTGCAAACATAAGAGTTTAATAAGTTATGAGCAGTATAAAAGCTGAATGCCTGTTAAATTCATGCATGAGGACTTTCTTGTCATATCAAGAGCTAGTCAGCTGCCAAGATACGACACAAATCTACAGGAGACTCTGCTGCCTTTCTGGAACAGCAATATCTTGTCTTGAAGACAAGATATTTATCTGGTCAACTAAGAATCCCATCAGATCACTCTGATCTCAGGCAAGCAACACACTTGCCTGTCACCACAGATCTAAAACATGCCTGAATTCACGCATCGTCTGATCAGTGCTGAGAAAATCTTTTCAAGATCTCCCATCCCCGATTATTCCACATGTTGAAAACGGGCTAAACTGTTTCCTGCTTAAAATTAGCCTATATATCATCACATATTGGAAGACTGGACATGAAAAAGAGATACTGAGAGAATATCTACACATTTACATTTCTCGATCTTTATGGAACATTGTCATTTTAAGCCTTTGCACATAAATCCAGTTTCTAACACTGTCCAATATTTCAACAGAAAAGGCCAGGTAAAAAGCTGATCGTATTCTGAGCTGGAACAGCTTCACTACTATTGTAATACGCAAGTCTTAATAAGGGCTACTGCTCTTTACGCATTTCAAATTAAACTTTACAGTGTCAGCAAAGGCAAAATTAAGTAACAACTAATGGGATGTCATCACACCTAATGATGAACAGTCAACTGTTGGAATATCATACATTGCAATAACTGGGTTATCCCAGTAATATAATTTATTCTGTTCATATTACTGCCTTAGTCTAAAGGTACGATTCAGAGCTCAGAAATATTAGTCAAAACATGGCATTACTTTTTACACCAGGTGAAGGCTTTTCTGTATTGAAATCATTACTAGTTAATTGTTACAGTCTGGACTCAATTGCTTCTCCCAGTAATCAATACAGGCATTCCTCTCCAGAAGCCATTATTTGAAAACAGAGAGGGCAATAGAACCTGTGTAGTGTTACCACACAAAGCATTAGGATGAAAATCATAGCATTTTCATAAATTAACACAGTAGTTTGGGTGAAAGATTCATATCCATTTACTAGACCACAAGTCTAACCAGAAGGCATTAGTATTCCTGTGGCAGCCTCTATAAAGTCATTTAACAGCTTTGCAGGTCCTCTTCCTCCTCTCAATCCATACCACAAGGATGACACCTCAGAGCAATACTGGTACTGGCTTGTGGTACAGCTTTAAACCCTTGAAAGAGCAATTTATTTTTCCATGGCAATAATGCCATGTGCAATGAAACACATACCTAGGATACCTTTTAGAGATTATGTGCAATGAAAATACATTAAAGATCACTTTGATGTGCTTAAAACAAAAAAGAAACCACAACACCTGAACTAGGAGACTAATCAGTTATAAACTTCATTGCAATTAAAAATTTAAGACTCATTATTGCCAAATCTAACTGTAGAACTACTATCAGCAGATACTATGAGTATCCAATTATTCATTTTACCATAGTTTCTTCCACTATACACAGCAGCCATTAACACACAAAAAAAATGAGCCAGTTTCCCTTGGAAAGCCATTAGGCAAAAGTTCTAGTTCAGAAGTAGTTTGACTTCTCAAGTGTAAGAAGGGTAAGGATGCATCAGCTCAAAAAGAGAAGACAAGTTTTATTTTGAGTCAAGGTACCGAGACTCTATGTAGCTATGCTAACCAATCAACCTACTTTTAAGAGAAGACAGATATTGGCAAGGGTTTGGTTCTTGCTTTAAGTTATGGAATAGATTCAATAGGTTACAGAAGAAAGGGAGAAAAAGAATCTAATCCTGGCAGCATGTTTTACTCTTTAAACACCTACAGAGAACATAGAACCTGAAATATAGCTGTTCATCCAAAAGATAGAGGGATTCCTAATGCTTTAAAGGAAATAGGCTCTTTACTGTACCTTCTGTTGAAAAGCTCCATGTCACATTGTGATAACACGGACAAGAATTCCCCACAAACTAATTTACTGATTTTGCTACTGCATCATTTGGGCGCAAAACCTGAACATACGATCAAAGCCTAAGTTATAAGGGCCAACAATTTTCCAGTGCCTCTCAGAACTCCTACTGTATCTCCACAAGAACGTACCAAATTCTTCTGAGCTCACTTAGAATATGAAAGCAGATGGAAATCTTCTTGTGGATCCAGCATGCTGGTCAACAATGCAACTTCTCCCAGCTACTCACCACCAGCAGGTTTTAATGCCCAAAGCTCTGACATGAAAAAGGACTGTGAGAACACTCCTCAATCTGCTGTTGGCAGAAGCTCTCAAATTAGTTCAAACTTCACTCACCAGCTGCACACCAAGAGCCTTTCCTAGATTCAGCTACACTAAAGAAGTCACTGATCTCACTTCCAGTCGCCATTTCCTCCATCTGCCAGTTAAACTGCTCCTGTGAGCCTCCCTATACGTGTTTCAATTTGACAGAATAAGAGACCTACATCTTACACAGCTGAAAGTGAAACGTTCATTTAACAGATCACAGGGAGCGATAAAGGTTATGAACAAAAAACTAAGGATATGTCAATACAATGCCTCTTTCACAAAGGCAGGTATTTGCAAGGAGCACATCTGTTTATATCCTCTTCACTGTAACATAAAATGGTTTAGTTGGACACTAACAGAAAGCTATTACACCTCACTCAGCTGCAAACATACTTCTTCAAAACAATTGTGGTAGGTTAACTGCTAGCTGAACATACACAACATTTTTCAGAAAAATACAAAATTCAGCACCAGATCTTTCCTAAGACTGGTCAGCTAAACCACATACAACAATGACACCTTCTACATTTACGCCTTTTGGAGGTTATTTTTTGACCCAGTAATGCAAGTTATCCAAAACAATGCTTTCAATATGAAGGAGCCACCATGCTCTGCGACTCAGTCATAACTTTAATGATATTTAAGGTGTTTGTCCTGACAAGCTTCAGCATTCAGACCATTCTATACACATGAATGGACAAAGACCTTTCATAAATGGCAGTACAAACATTCTAACAAATAAACCTGTGGAGGGGGCAGAGGAGAGAGTTGAGAGTGTTCCACAAAATTCTGTTTTATACACAAATTTTTGAGTTATAGATTAGAGAACAACAATAACTGATGTTGGGAAAGAGATAAAAGAACAGAAAAACTTAGCAGCAGACGAACAAAGACAGATGAACAACACAGTATATAAATGTCTATGCAGAAATGAATGGCTGCAGAGACATGATGCCCCATTCCATTCTAGAGATGCAAGATAAAGAATAGAAAGTAAACCCTTGAATGAGCATCCCACAGCCATGCCCTTCAAATCTACAATTTGCTTCAGCAGCCTGGATACAAACATACAATAGCCGAATGTAACATCCTTGGAAACTTAATTCTATATATTGGAGAAGAGTTCATATCATAAAATGACACGTTGACAGGATTCTCATAATACATACATTAAACTGCAGGAGACTAACACGCACAAGAGTAGCACTGGATGCTGTTCTGTAATTAAGGCTGCTGAGCTTCCATCAATCTGTTTCAGACATTATTTCCTCTAAAGCACTCCTTCAAAAAGTTATGAAATCAAAATAAGATTATAGGCAGGCTGAAAGTACATTTTTTGCAGCAATATTTAATCATAATCTGTTGCTGATTTATGATCTCCTAGAAATAGAGCTTTCCAATTCCACTTTCAAAAAAATCTCTTAACATTGTTATACAGCACCTCAAAAAGGAGCCAACAAAGAAACACATAAAACCTACTTTAATGGGCTCACATAGATGCCACCTCTCATCCAGTGTAAGCAGGATAGCTGCTTCTTGCCTGAAGAGCAGGGTGTGAATGACCTTAATATTCAGGTTTTGCATTGCCAAACAGCTCAACTTTCCATTACTAAAGAGGCTCAATTTGGAATGCAGTCTTTAATAAAGCCCCTGGGTCATTCCTATCCAGCCACTACTAGGTGGAATGTATATGGGAAAACTGCCACTGAAACCTTCACTGGGCTCCCAAACCCCAACACTACTGCAGCCCTTCCAATCTAGTGGTGTCAGGATTACAGAACACCCTACCACCTCTATGAAAGCTCCTCAGATGTCACACCCATCATCTACAGCATTTTGTATTTACTGGCTATTGCTTAACTCTCTTCATATCCATGAAGTAAGCAGTATTAGAGTATGCTAGAAAGTTTCAGAATCTATACAGTTCCATAGTAACTTTATTGGCTATCACTAATCAGGACATAGAAAGTTGGTCCTATTTTAATGCAGGTAGTAAAAGTTATAGCATAGAGTTCTCTAGCTCACCCAAACTGAACAATGTTATCAATATAACAAGTTGTATTCTTTTTTGTTTAATGGAATGTATGCAACAGGGCAGCCCATTCAAAGTTTATATTGCTCCATTAACATTATTTGATGACACACTCTTAATGAACATGCTGCCAGAAGCCCTATTTTTCCCAAAGAGCCCCAAAAATGCAACTGTATCATCTACTTTTAAAAGCCTAGAATACCTTTAAAGTTTCAAGGTACTGTGTCATTGTATTTAAAAAGATGTGATACTACATTTCTTAGACAAATTAGCTCTGAAGAGAAGTAAATGTGTGAAAACAGTGATACAAAGATATACAAACTTAACCTAACCTATTGGGGCAAACTGACAGCACCTTTCAACTGAATAAAACACAATACCATGGCATTTATGTTTCATACCCAGGGCTCTACCTAAAGCACTTCACCCAGAACATCAAGCAAGTTTGAAGCAGATTCACAGACTTTAAGCAAGTAGTTATAAAATAAATAAGACTATGATGCAAGACAAATATACTGAAACATCAGAAGGAATGAAAAACAAAAACTAAATACAAGTTACAGGCAGGAAAAAAAAGCATAGACAGAACTTCACTTAAGTTCTAAGACAAGTCTTAAGACAAGACTAAGCAGTAGTATCTGTTTGCTTGGGTTTTCCTTCATCATTGCTCCATATACACACACAAAACTAAAACATCATCAAAGGATCACTGCAACAGATTCAAGTAATTCAGCCTTCCTAAATCTTTACCAAATAGTTTCTGGAAAACTGCTAACAAGTCTAGCCCAGCACACTGCACACCCTTTAAAATTACTGCTATTTAGTCAAACCCATTTTTACCCCTGAGAAAAGTAGTAGTTGATACTTGATAGAAATTTACAGTTTTGTAAATTAAAGAGTGAGTAATGGTGTTACAAGTACTACGTTTTTGACTATCCAAGATTTAAAAGACATGACAAGTCTTTATATTATTACCACTGGTGCTTTTTTTTTTTAAATTGAGCTATAAATTACAGATTTTCTACAAAGTACAGTAAATTCTGTGATGTCGAGGGTTTGCGTAAAACAAGCGTTTAATATTAGCTGCCCGCCAATAATATTACCATTTGTAACAACAAATGCAAGACTGTCAAAAAAATTATGCTTCCATTGCCATTTATTCTGAATAGCAAGTTGTTTGACTAAAACCCTTTGAAAAAATAATTTCAGAACTTCATTTTTGTTGCTTTCACTTAAATAATAAATTTGTATTGCTAATCTAATATTCACAAGGAATACCGCACTGTAAGACTGCTGCAAGCATGTCTTCTGCTTGGTAGTCAAACAAAAAGCAAGTCTCAAGTGCAATATTCCTTGTAGAAGACAAGATATGAGAAAGTAACCCCATTGAAAATTGCAAGTTAATGCCTTAATATAAAAAGGCTAGCATCAGACACTCTGTAAGAGAAAAAAATCAAACCACCACATCCCCTATTCTGCATTAGGCACACAAGAAAGCTCTAATTTCAAGCTAACAAAAAAAGGGCATCAATATTAAAAATGAAAACAATTACCAAAACACTCCAAACCATCACACGCTTTTGTACATTACATTATCTGACAAGGCACCCTAAACAAAGCATTCATCACTCACTTTGTTTTTTTTTCCATCACCTTCCTAATCCAGCTTTCTGTTGAGAACACACAAATCCACCAACACGTATCTTGAACTACAGGCTTAATTACGAAAAATAGAATTTGTGCAAATCTCTTACTGTGAATAATCTGAATTCTTCTTAGATTCAATGCAGGAAACAGCTATGCCTCACTTCTTTTTCTGGCTCATTCTGTCTCGCTCATAAAGTGCAACCCTTCTTCAGTGACGAAGACTCATTCGAAAATGTTATTAAAAGAGACTGTAAAAACCAGGCTGTGACATAGTTTGCTCTCAATTCTACTTACACTTTGGATTATAGTATGCTAGATATATCCACATGTAGAATTGTCCAACATGCGGCAGAAAAAAAAAAAGAAATAAAATAACAGATTAACAACCCTCTTCCGACACTATCATAGGCAGCACGAATATAAGATTTTTCCCCCAAGACAACATAAGAGGAGGTCTAAATAGGAAGCTGCGATAACCGATACGAGCGCAGCACGCGTACAAGCACTACGGGTAACCCGAGGGGCTAAACCCGAAAAACCCACCCCTGCAACACTTCCAGCCCACCCCGGCACCCCCACAGCCCGCCGCCTGAAGGGCTCGGAGGGTTCCCAGGGCCACCGACCGGCTCCCTACCCCCGGCCCGCAGGGAGAGCGCTTGCCCGGGCAGCGACATCCTCCACCGAGCCCCCCAGGCCGGGGCGGCGCAGGGCTGCGGCAGGCCGAAGGCGCAGCCCCGGGGGCCGACCGGCGGCTCCGGGCCGCCGTGGCCGTGCCGTGCCCCGCTCCACCGGCCAGCCCTGCCTATATTAGGGAAGGGAAACGGGGGGCCAGCCTCCCCCCGCCGGACCGGGACGCCGTCGGCCGTCTCCCCCGCGGCGTGCAGGTGCAGCCGGCCGCCAACGGCCCCAACGGCCGCGGCGCGCG
>JAHREE010000229.1:793603-913450 GCA_033628505.1 Tringa tobata | reverse complement strand
GTAAGTGCCCCCCCCCCAAAAAAAAAAAAAATATATATATTTGCCCCCAGGCAGATATTCAGGTGCCTGTTTTCCTCACGCCCGGTACAGTGGCCTGTGGAAAAACTCGTGTGCCACAGAGCTCTGTGATACCCTCTCTTCTGTCTGATTGCTGCTTCTTGTAGTAACATCTTTTAAAATGCTGTATTCTAATGACTTGGGTAGGTTTTCAATTCTTTATTATTCCACCGGTGGAAAAAACAGTTGATTAATCACTCGGCCAAGATCCCACGATTTTCTTAGAGCCTTAAATTTCCTGATAGGTTTTATTGGACATACAGTCGTGGAGCAGTTAGGGCCATCAGGAGGAGATATATGAAGCAAATGCTTGATGGAAATACTCTTTTGCTTTAGGCATCTGCTACTGAGGTGTACTAAAGGGCTATACTTAGTGGCCTGTAAAAATAAAATAGTGAGTTTATATGATGATGTCAGTTTGTGTTGACAAACAACTTAAAAGTTCTCATCAGTCTTGCACTCAGCCTTCCAAGAAAGAAGCATATGACCTGAGGTAATATCCTCAACAAGTTGAGTTTCAGTACGTATCTCTGGAAGGATAAGTGTTTACAGTGAAATGCAATATAGCAGCAGCAGTGACAGAAAGAATTCCAGTTTTTTAGGTTTTATTTTATTTTACTTTAATTTGATTTTATATAATTTACTTTATTTATTTTACTTCAATTTACACTGCCCTTATCCCTTGGTGGTTACTTATTTATCCAGATCACTTATGAATTCATTGAACATAATAGAAGTTAGAGCAGAGTCCTTTGAAATATTGTTGATGTTATTCCTGATGTATGAACAGCCTACTTGCTTGTATTTAAAAAAAGTTTCAGTGTAGTTTTTTCACAACAGCTCAGTTTTCCTCAAAGTTAAGTACTTCAGCAGACTTGAAAGATAAAACTCACCTTTGCAAAAGACTCGTTGACTCCCACCAACTAGATGTGTTTATCCTGATGTTCATGTGTTCTGCACTTCATATTTTTTACTGCTTTTTATGCCCTATAAATGAATTATGCTGTAGTTCCGTGAGTCTTCCCCATTCCTGCTTTAAAAAGTTGGGATCATTTACTGGTAGCTAGTCCTGTGATACTAAAGCAATTTTCAGTGAAAAGTTACTGGGTTTAGTAAATCAGCTATTTCATCCTTGATTTCCTTTAAAACACCTGAGAAAATACTATGCAGTTTTTCTTTTTATTTTTTTTACTCATAAAGCCATAGGTAAATGATCTCTTTGAGTGAAAAGTTTGGTCTCCACACCAAACATTTTAGGTCTGTTTTTTCTGAGAAAAATGAAGCTTGTGATCTAGAGATGTAGGAGGGTTGATGGGATGTATATTACAGCACATTAGGAGCACAGAAATAAATGAAAAACTGTAGTTAGAGAAAACATGTGCTAATCTTTCTCTTCTTAGAGCTTCCAAATCTGCAATGGGTAGAACAACAGACACAAACTGGTCTTCTGCTACACTGACTAATTATTTTTTTTAAAAAAGGCTATATTTATTTGTTTGTTTAATTTATTTATTTGTTTAATTGTTGACATTACTACAGCAACGTGCATAATTGATCTGTCTCAAAACAAAATATAAATCACCCCTACTGCCAAAGTCATTATATACAAGTAAGGCATCGATTCTCAGTATAATTATTACTTTAGCAAATCAATAAAGGGCAGTTTGGTGGAATTAATTTCTTTCTCTGTCATGTTTCATCGCTGTTCATTCTAATTGTCTACACAACCAAAATAAATCTTTCATAGCATCAATATAGCTTTCACAGTGCCTTCTGTAGCTTTGGATATCATAAAATAGTGCTGCAGGTATGACTATAGATACTGAATATGGGGTTTTATCACTGCTGTTTATTCAGATTGTGACAGAAATCTTTGAATTTTCAGGGTATGATTCTTTGTATGATCATTAAAAAGTGCATGTTTACAATAATTGAAATAGACTTTAAAGGTTTGGGGAAGAACTATGTAAGTTGATTTTTTTTAAGAAAAAGAAAGAGCAGTTTAGTATCTGAATTCTTAAAAATTCATTCTGAAGTGCATGTTCTCAGACAATTGTATGTCCAGCAGCACCTATTTTATCTGAGCTATTTTTAATTGCCATGAATTCCATAGTAATGAGCCACAAGAGTGGTAGGTTATATATGCACAGCAGATGGCAAAATCCATCTTTGAAAGCTTCTAGTCCAAGTGAAAATAATAGTGTAGATAAGGTAAATGCAAAAGACTTTGAGCATAAATTTGATAATTAGGAGAATATTGGGGTAATGCAATCATGCACACTGCTTTGCCTTTCCAAGGAGCAAAGCGTGAAAGGTTTGGTAATGCACAAACCATATTGCTGTCTTGTGCTCTTGCTAGTCATTGTATACGTTTTTATAGTAGTCATTGTCCAGTGCATGTGGACTTCTTTAATTATTCACCTATTCTAGAATTACTCACCATTCTTTACTTTAATTATTCACCTAGAGAAAAAAATAAACAAAAACTTGTATGTATCTGGTAGTTAGTGCTTTCCGTGTTGCTCCTTTTTAACACGGACCTGCAAAGTTGGTTTTAACCTTATTAGTGACTGATCCAGAAACATTTTTACAGTAATACTGCTATGTACTGATGAATCATGTGCCTCCTCTAATTCAGTTTTATGCTTCTGAAGCTGCATGTATTTTATTCAGGGTTTCAGTGAAAGAATCTTGTCATAATCTAGTTCAGCAGAAAGTTAGTTATGTTAACATTTCATTCTCGTGCTGTCACTTACAACAAGCTATGTAGCAAGCTGATCAGAAGAATATCATCCTCTCTGCTTTTATAGAATAGAAAATCATCACAGAAAATGAGTCAGACATTTTCTTTAGGGGTGAATCACAGAATTGAGTGTAAAACAGTTTGTTGTGTCCACCAATCCTGCAGCAGGCTTGTTTAAGGGTGGCTCCACAGAAATGTTTAGTGTTTGGTTTTGCCAGCAGTCTTGAAGTACCTTTAATGAAAAAAATGTACTCTGTGGAAAATATTGTGGTAGAACTATTGAAATGATTATGATTGCTTTCCCAACAGTTAGAAACATTTCTGTTTGCTCAACTGAGAGACAAAGTGGGTGTTTACCAGAGCTTTATGGCCTCTTTCCTGTGAAATGTGTCTCTTGGGTGTACAGGGCAAGCCAAAGGCTTTCCTCCTTCTGTTAAGCAAAGTTCACTGATGGACATGCATCAAAGAGCCTTGATACTGATCATAGTACTTTTATCTCCTCCATGCTGAATGTTCCAGAGGCCTGAGGTACAAGAATATTGTTTCTTTAAAGACATGAGAGAGATTCTGCTTTTATAAAGGGTGTGTGCGTGTTTGTGACCACAGTCACACTTAGATTACACAGAATGTCTGGTTTGCAAAAGAAGTCCAGGTTTCCTTGGCCTGTAACTGGCTATTTCATTGACATTCAGAAGGTATCACTCCTTATCTTCGGACAGCTTATGTTCTGGAAGGTCTTTAGTCAGAAGTCTGGATCAGGAGGAGGCTTAGCAGCACTACGCTTGGGGCTTGTCTCTTGTTAGGTCAGCATCTTGAGCGCGTGACCTGATACCAATCCAGGGAGAAAAGATCCTGGCTTTCTGCTGATTACTGGGCTTACTTGAGAACTGGGCTTTCTGTACCTTGATGGTGGGAGCACAAGAGCAGCCTCTCTCCAGTAGTGGAGCTCTTCCTGCCGGGTGAATCCCTTGCACTCATCCAGTGAGTAACATCAGACCCTCGAGTGACGTGTTCTTCAGACCACGGTTGAAACCATGTTTTTACAGAAGTCCTTAAGTTTGTGTATACACACACACACATATCTATGATTCCAGTTAGGATTAATGTTTTCATACATGTGCAATAATGTTTTTAGGGCTTTATATGTGGGACAAAGGAAAACTCTTCAAGCATATACTTCTTAAATTAGATTCGCTAGGAGCTAAGTAATTTAATGCAAAATAGAAACAAAAATCCATAGTAATGGTAAATACAACCCTTATGCCTCGACTTTGAGTGTTGTTTGATATTTTACATTTGAATTCACTTTTTTGACCCTCATTGTCCAGCAGAATGGTATGTCAAAATGGTTGCAGTCACACAGCACTTCATTGTAGAAGTGGTAAGAGATGCTTGAGAAGGTATTCACACAAGTTCTCCAACGTTACCCTGTTCAATACTTTGACAATGATGATCTCAAAGTTGACAGTAGGCTCGTCTGCAGCATTTTCTTTCCATTTCTCTGAATGTCTGTGGTGCATATCTTGGTATGCCTATAATTCAGCATATAACCAAAAAAAAAGCACTTACTGTGTCGGTATGTCAGTAGTCTGACTGGTGATGCCAGTGGCAGGATAGTCCAAAATGCTAATTTTTCTGGGGTTCTACAACAGTTTAGTGGATTCCTAGAACAATCAGGTTTTGGATTTTGGTTGGGGTTTTTTGGTTGGTTGATTATTTTTTTGGCCAGGGTGTGGTCCTTCTTTTAATTTGGATTGGTTTGGGTTTTTTTTTTTTGGTGCAGTTACAAACTCTTTTACCAAGAGCACTGACGGCGCCAATTTTTATTTTTATTTTTTCTCCAGAAGTGTCAAATTCCCAGTGACTTATTTTTGCAGTGCTCTCGATCCCTCTGTTCTTTCCCTGTTTCTTTGGCTGTCCCTGATTTTAAGACAATATTTAACTGTCAAGCATGGCCGGACGGGGCCGACTGGGCCCTGCTGGGAGATGGGGGGGGGGGAATCCCGCATCCCCCCCCGCACCCCTCCCCGCCCCGTGCAGCACCACGGCCAGGGGCCGGGCCCCGCCGACCGAGCACCATGGAGAGGGGCTCCCGGCGCCGGCCGCTTCCCGCCCACGGGGAACTCCCCCTCTCATCCCAGGGGTAGGGTTTCTCAGGTTTGAGATAACGTAGGCCCGTGGAAGATGTTAGAAGACGTTTGTGTAGTTGCGCTAGAGCAAACGCCCAGGCTCTCTCAATATATATTTATATTGTGCGGTAGTGCAGTTATGGCTAGATTCTCTTCACTGAAGAGAACATAACTTCAGCTGGAACAGCGTACATCAAGTTTTGTAGATAAAATTTCATAAATAGAATTCTTTTGGAATACAGAAGTGCTGTTCTTTCCCTCTGGCATATCATTTCATTGAATGAATTTGTTTTACCTCCTCACCTGTACTCCGTGACATTTGAAGGAAACTCAGTTTTGCATGGTCATTCTTTATTAAAGTTATCACTTTAACCATTTTCATTGTCCCCAGGTCTGTCTCCTTCCAGAGGAGAGCTACCAAGCTGGTGAGGAGGTCTAAAGAACAAGTCATATGAGGAGAGGCTGAGGGAACTGGGCATGTTTAGTTTGGAGAAGAGGAGGCTGAGGGGAGACCTCATTGCCCTCTACAACTACCTGAAAGGAGTTTGTAGAGAGGTGGGTGTTGGCCTCTTCTCCCAAGGGAATAATGACAGGAGCAGAGGAAATGGTCTGAAGTTGTGGCAGGGGAGGTTGAGATTAGATATTAGGAAGAATTACTTTACTGAGGGAGTGGTCAGGCACTGGAACAGCCTGCCCAGGGAGCTCGTGGAGTCACCATCCCTGGAGGTATTTAAGAAACATGTAGATGTGCACTTCAGGGTATGCTCTAGTGGCTGAGACAGGGGTTTTTTTTGTGTGTGCATGATTGGACTCAGTGATCTCAGAGGTCCTTTCCAACCATGACGATTCTGTGATTCTGTGATCTTACTTTGTAACCAGTCAGTGTAAAAAAACAGTTTACTTAGTCCTGCAGATCCTTGAAGTGAATGACCATTTCTTCTTGTAAATGTAATGGTTCATCCTGCCAAATCATATCTGACTTCTTCTGAGTTGCTTCAGAAATATGTCAGTATCAAAAAAATCTCAGTGCAGCACGTTAAGAATTTTGCTCTCAAACCTGGTGGTACAATATCTACTGTTAACAATACTGGAAACATATTTGAGCTGATATTCATTTTTCCTATGATCATTAAGGCAATCCTGCTCCTCACACAGGCCAGGAATCCAAAATAATTAGGTACTGCTTTGATGTAAAAGTTTGTTGTTCCCCTCATGTTTAGTTAGGATGCTGCTACTGAACTTTTTAACCGTTTGTTTAAAATCTACTGAATTTACAAAAGAATAAAAGCTAGTATTTCTTCTTTCCCCCAGACTGGGCATATTTTGGATTAAAAATTTTTGACGACTGTTAGTTCCGTCATCAGAAGGATGACCTCTTCATACTGGAATAGTTAGAATATTTTATTGATACTGAGCTGGTGGACTCTTCCTCCCTCATCTACATTATTTTAGGGAGAATTCTCGAGACTGGAGAGGAGTTGTGTAGATATTGAATATTTCAAGATGGAGTGATTGTTATTGCTCCATTCTGTAAGGTATCGCAGACCTGTCTTAAGTAAGAAATCTTTTCTTTGGTTTTGTTTCCCTTAGGTTCAACATGGCTAGTACATTCCAAGAAACACCTACACTTGAAGCTTCTTCTTCAGAAAATGTTGATGCTAAGCTGTCCTTTCTACCTGAGAGACTGAGAAAGAAACTGCTTCCTTTTCAGGAGAAAGGCATCATATTTGCACTTCAGAGAAGTGGCAGGTAAAATCCTTATTTTATCATATGCTAAAAATAATTATTTTAGGTAAATGTAAATTAATTTTTAGAAAGACTATGCAATACCAGCAGCTCTTAGGTGAGTTATATTATAGGTTTTTTTTGTAAACTATAAGATAATGTGGTTTAAAATGAGGGGTTGTTTTATTTTTTCCCAAGAGGATGAAGAAATGTTTAATAACGCATTATGCAAAAGAAGATTGTAGTATCAAAGATCTCCTCACGTAAGAGGAGGCTGATATCAGTAGGACCATCCTTTTTGTCATGTTAATAGAGAATTCTTAAAATAAGTTAATTCAGATTTGTTTCTTTAGTTCTTAATGGCGTGGTAGAGCTGTTAAGAGAATGACTAACAGATCTTGATGCATCTGTGTGGTATTCTATTTTAAACTTGGTACAATTCTGGCATGTAATCAGAGTGTTCTGGAACTCACTGAGCTGCAACAGCAGAGCAGAAGAAGCCTTGCAGAGTGCTCAGTTAGCAAGTGCAGCAACTGATAGAGCAGGCATTCAACAATTAAGTACCTGATAAATCAGAAAAATCGTTTACGCAGCAGAGGCTGAAAATATTTTCCTGAGTAAGAGCCTGTTACTGAGTTACAGGGACAAAGGAGAGGGAAGGGAAATGATATTTTCACATTCATAAATTTTAGAAAATTTAGGCCAGTTCAACCTAAAGCCATGAAACTGCTGTATGTTGTTCTTTTGGAAAGTAATGACATTTTAGAGGTCTGGAACAAATGAAATTATTTTAGCTTAGGTTTTAAAGAAGGACAAAGTTAGTTTCTGCTCACTTCATCATCTTGCTCAAAACAAGAGGCTTAGGGTCTAAGGGGTTTGCTTGCTATTGTTTGTGATTTTTTGAAGGAGAAAATACATGTGTATCTCCTTTGTCTAAAGGTGAAAAATTGGAAAGAAAGCGTTCTTCCAATTATGTGGAACTCTTGATCAATTAAAATTTTCTCTGAAGATTTTCACTTTATTCTCTTCGTTTGGCCAAAAATCTTTGGCATTTATAACATTGCTGTCTTCAGGAAATGAAGCAAGCCAGAATAGGTAGCAGAGTAGAAAGGTGAGCCCAGCCACTAACGTGCAAGCCTGAGATATAAAAAGCTTTATGCTGCATTGGCATTAACTTCTCCGTGACAACTGGTCATATTAGGCACTTTCCTGCTGCACAGCATTGACAGTGAGATGGAATGCATACAGTTTTAATGGATCGCTAAGACTTTGATAAAATAGACAGCAAAGTCTACACTGGAGTTGAATTTAATAAATCTAAAGCCCTTGGCTACCATGTTTCGGTTGATCCAATTCTAATAAGGGGAAGTGAGGTTTATACAGTGTGCAATTGAGTTCTCTTTGTATACTCAAATAGTGAAATAACAGAAGACATTAAATATATATAGTTTCTTTACTGTTAATTAGTGCAGGTTAGTAGATGTATTTGAAAGTGGCATAATCTTTTGCAGCATATTATAAAATATAGATGTTCCTCAGGAAGCAGCATAACTGTAGGACTACTTCATTATCAAAACTGTTGAGTAATATGGCAGTTATGGTTTTTCTGTAGCAGGCATATGAAAGTATTTTCATCATGGTTGCAAGAAATATTCCTTGGCGTAGCAATTCTGTATGTTAGCTGGGTCAAATTGAGAAATTGTGTGCATTCTCTCAGCCAGCCTCTGTACAAAGCAAAATTTATTAAGTCAAACTTTCCTGAGGAGTATTTTTTTAAATCTATCCCTTTCTCAGACAGATCTAATTTTCTTTCTGTCCCAAAACAGAGAACAAGAGCCTCTGCTGCTTGTAGCTGAATTTTCTTATTAGTTTGTCTGCCCTTGGCTCACCCAAGTCTTTTCTTTTTGTGTACTCCGTAATGATTTAAGCCTTCTTTCAGTATTCTCAGTGGTATATTTTAGCAGGGTCTGGTACTTTTCCATAAAAGTATATTTTCTAGTTTTAAAACTATGAACATAGGACTTGAACTCAGCGCAGTGCGTGCATCTCAGCCCTTCTGTCTTCCCTGCCTCAGGCAATGCACTCCCTTTGCAGTCATCATTTAATCCATGCTTTGCTGTAGTGGCAGGAAACTGTTGTAGAGAAAGTGCTTTTTTGTTGGCTGAAGAGATTCAATTAATATTATCTTAGGTTAGACAAGCACCCAGCGTGAAAAGGGACTTATTATTAGAACAAACTTATTTCTTGCATGGAAGGGGCTGGGAGCAACCTATTAATTCCCTTGTCTTTTCTCTAAGCATAAAATAAATATGCTGTTTTGATTTGTGCTTTTGATTCATTAGTAAGTGAATCAAAGGCTTTTTCAGTGGGTGCTCTAAAGACATCATCTAGACTAACAGAGTCTGCCTAACACTTTTCTAGGAAGTAATCATTCTAGACCCAACAAGACAGTGTATAGTTCAACATATGGTAAGATACCTTTTAGCTTACAGACATGCCTTAATGGTAAATAACTGCATGGTGCTTAGTCCTTACTAGGGATTATTCTTCAGAAGTTCACTTGGGGATAGGTACCTAGGGATGGAAACAATGTTTGATCTTTATTTATAACCTCAAACATTAATATGCAGAAAAGATGGGTGCACAAAAAATTCTGTGCTTGAAAACTATCTTATTTTTTATGCTTTTCTTTCAGGAAAAGTGCAAGTTACTTTTAAAATCAGCATAAATATGTATTTATTTGTTTACATGTGCTTTAAACTGTCTTTTAAATACAGAGCAACAAACTTGTCCCTTCCAGGAATGTAAACTCTTAGCGATGGGCTTAGGGAATATTTAGGGTTGTTAGGGTCAATTGTGTGTACACTGCTGGGAGGTGAGCAATTCTCTCTGTTGCTCTTTGTGTGCTGGTTATTAGGCAGAGTTGGGCAGATGGGGACATATCTCCATTTCCTAAGAGCACAGGGTAACCCAGTCACGGGAGAAGATGCATAAACTGAAAACCTTAAAGATGTCATCTTGCTATATGGGTTTAGTTGTTCTGAGCAGCAGAGTGTAATTTTCAGGCTTATTTTATTCTTTCATGTAAAAATCTCGGAACTATGCAGGAGGAGGCTGACTTGAGAATGAAGGCCTAAACAATACTGAGAAGGTCAGGTGTTAATGAAGAGGAGGCAGCAGTGTCAAAGAACAGTACTCTAGAAAAAGTGGTACAAGTTTGGGCAAAATATCCAAGATGCAGAGATATATGGGAAAATGGTTTGATTATATTGATAAGGATTATATTCAATGTCTTTTAAGCCCACATCTCTCTTTGGATATTAATGATTTTACTGTTACTGTTCGCTAACATAGTACTTGGAAACTCACAATCTCTTCCTGCTATGTATTCTTGTTTTAGATCATGTCTTTATAGAAGTGTGCAATGTCTGTCTTGTATTACAATTTACTCTCCTGAATATGCTGTACAAGTGATAATATACTGTACAAGCTAGTGTTTGAAAGTTAGCTCTCTTGCTATCGGGTAACATGTACAAACCATACCACTAAATGCTTTGTCAAGTTTTATAATAAGAACTGTTAGTGTGTGATTTGCAAACATCATTATTTAGCATTGCTTGCCTTGTTGACACTATCTGAAAAGAATGCCTTCAGACACACAGATAATCATTTTCTTTCTGGAAATGTTAGCAGAACAATTTGTTTAAGCCGTCTTGCTTGGGGATACGAAAGAGGACTTGGAGATATTTACCACTCATGAAATAAGCTTTTCCATTATAATTGCACATTCAAACCATTTTACTGGGGTAATCTAGTTTCCTGCTGTGTTTTCTTCTCACTTTCTTGTATAACGTTCAAATGTATTAACATTGTAACCTCTATTTTCTGGCCAAAAAAAAAGAAAGAATTTTTGATATAAATTTATCTAAATATTGACATGCTTATTGGTACCTTCACCAAGATCTGGATTTATAGGCAACTTTTGCTTTTTAATGCAACTTTTCAAGTTTTAGAGGTAATGCATTAACTTATGTGTTCTGGAGCATATGATTTTGAGTTTCCCATACATGTTGGCTCAATGTTGTTTATTGAATATAAACACGGTAAATTACAACGAATGGCAATAACATGATATGCAGAGTTCATATCTGGCATTAGTAGCTATCAGTTTTAATGAAAAGGTATTTGTTTTGTTAGTCATTTTCTAGAGTGAGAAAAAGTTGTATAGTGTTTAATATTGTTTTGGATAGTAGGCTACAGAGAATCATTATGAGAGCGAGCTCACTAGAGAATGGAGTACAAATGTCCCCTATTAGAATAACGAGTCAGTTGGCTGCACTTCAAAATAGTACATTTTTTTTCCACTGACTGAGTCTCTGATCTCTAGCAAGCTACACAGGAGAAATGCATAGTTAATTCTTTGTTAATTAAAACATATTTTTAGTTCAAAACTTTATTAGTCTGCATAGAAATTAATTCATCCCTTTTCCTCAAAGTAAATCAGAAAAACAGAGGCTCAGATCAAAAATTTTCCTCAAAGCTTATGAACACAGCTACAGGTTCTAAGTCCAGTTCCTCACTGGAAAGGTAGAGCATAGGCAGTCTGCTGAGGTTTTAGTAGGAAGCAAATAGAAATGTTTAGAATTCCCAGGGACAGTATAGCCCTTTGTAGGGCCAGGAATTTCTGATATGTCACATTTAAATTCTTGGACAAACTTCTACACAAATTTCTTTAACTTTCTAGGATGGCAGTAGGAAGGAGTGATGAGAACGTGCAGAAATTGAGTCTAGATTTCTGTGCGCCACAGTGAACTAACATTTTTTTTCCCCGTTGAAATTCAAAGTTATCAAGTTCTCAGAAATCCTTATTCTGAACTTGCTTTGTTGTATCTCATTCAGACTGCCTGAAGACAGAAAAAAGCACCCTATAGTCTGCACATCCCGTGTGTTGAGCAGGGGTGCAGGAGTGGAAATGTGTCTTTTAATAGAATTTTTCAGACCTTGAGGAAAAGGTTAAGCTTTCTTTGTCTAGACTCTGAACTAGATAGCCTGAATCAGTGAATTCTTCTGTATTAGCCATTGAATAGTATGAAAGGTATCATTTCCATTTGAGTGTCTAAGGGAATTATATTTCTAGCTGTTGGAGGCTGATATAAGAAGAGAAAATACGTTCAGTCTATGTTTGCTTCTATGCGCATTTTAGTTTGTGCTAGAACAGTAGGTCCTTTTCTCTTACTATTGTTTAACTCTTTTTCCCTTTCACTCTTTTTTTGTCGTTTCTACTGACTTTGGTTCTGTTTTTTATGTTGTCTATTAATCTTTCTTTCTCCTACTGTATAATGCCACTGTTGCTTTCTGTCTTGTATCGCCTTTTTAAGTTACCAGGGCTTTTTCTTTTCTTTGCTTTTATCTTTACTGGTTTTGATCCATGATTACTGATTGATTTGCTTTTTCAGTATATTTCTTTTCTTCAGTTTCTTATCTTTGGTAGTAGCTATGACTAAGAAAATTTCAGAGAAGAAAATACATTTTTCTTCCATTTTCATTTTGAAGCACTAAGCCTAGATGCATGTTTACATATCTGTTACTGTCTATGTGTCATTTTTCTGTCCTTTGTTTGAAAGGTCATAGGTTGCTGCAAGCCTATGTTGCAATGAAATGCAAGACCAACTGCTTTTCACGGTTGTCTAAAATCATCTATTTTTTTCAGAATCACCTACATGTTCTAAAGCAATACTTAACAAAAATATTTTACAGGCCACTGTTGGGTTGTCCCCCAGTATTATTTCTCTTTTGGGAAATGTGGCATTGCTATTTTCAGTTGAATTTTGCTTTACTGTTTTCATGTCTGTTGTAAGTTCTCACAACACTACAGTTTATTAGTCTATTCTACTTAATGTTTTATTTTAACTTAAGCAAGTAGCACACAACTTTATTTTTGCAGTGAAAACATTAACCATTGATTTCTAAAGGAAGAGAAATGCAACAGAAATAGTTGACAGGGAGAGTTCATATTTTATGGAGCTATGGCTATTTGATAATTATCAATATATTGGTTTTGACATCAGTACTTATGGAGAACATAGAACATTTATAATAATTTTTCTTCGAGTTTTATTCATATTGGCCCATTTTATTTTTTAATAAGTTACTGAAAATCCTAGTGATCATTCTATTTCCTTGTAAGCACATAAGGACGACTATTGTTCTTATATACTGCAGATAAGGATGGTGTAAATATCAAACAGGATATCCTTTAATGACTCCAAATGTTGCAGTTTCACTGTTGTTGTGAAACTGGAGTTAATACGAATTCTCATTATTAAACTTGTGACTAGTTTGATCTTAAGTTGGAGAGTTCAGAATTTAACATAAAGAAGATAAATTTGAAAACAGACAAGATGATGTTAATCATTTTGGGAGATCTACTTATTCTCTCTGGTTTTGTCACACTGACTATGATAGATGCCAAATTAATGAAATTTGCATGTTAGAAAATGAAATTCTGTTCACATTTGGTTTTGGGGGTTTTTTGGGGTTTTTTAGTCATGTCTAGGTATATGTTACAAATGTTTCATTTTTATTTTAACTTATGCTTGGTGACTTAAAGCATCAAGTGCCATCAAAAGGTGTCTTCATTATTTGTAGATCTTCAGATCAGAGAGAACTGTGAATAAAAATAATCGTAACTTTTTAATGTGAATTCTGTCTCTAGTCTCAGTAGGTTGTGGTTAGATAGCCTGAAAGAGATGTTTGAAACAAGGCATAAGTCTCTTGCTAGAGTAAGAAAGAGTTCTTCTTTTATTCCAACATATTCAGCAACTCATTTTAGATATATGAAATGGTTATAATTTTATGATAAAACTGAGTACTTAAACCCTGGATCATAATTGGTGACCAGTTGCTTCCAGTCTTAGAAATCAAAGCGGAAAAGTAATCTTTGGGCAAAAAGGCTGGACTGGCTATTTAGTGAACATGTAGAGGATCGAACAGTTAATACATTTCAGCAATTAAATTTGGAGTAGCTCCATGAGTACTGTGTTTTTAAAGAAAGGTTTCTTTTTTTAAAGATGTTGGTTTGTAATGTTTCAGATTACATTTCACATCTGAGAAGTGCCAAAGGAGAGAGAGAGATGATTAAATGAAGATGCTAGCTCACAGAATGAAGTTCAGATGCAGGAAGTATGAATGGGAAATTGAGCCAAATTCTGCAGAGCTTTCGTGGCCAGGGAGGCTTGTTTGGAAGTGATGCTGGAGGAACTGGGAAGCAATTCAAATGGAACAAAAAATGCATTGTCAGTAAGTCAGTAAATGAATGTAGAATGTCATTCAGGAGAGTGGAGTTAAAAGAAAAAAAAAAAAGAACCGAAAAAAGCAATAGTCGTGATTTGAGAAATTACCTGTTCTTAAATGTGGACTTTTAGCAGCAGGAATAGAGGAGAAAATACAGATTTTTAGAAATGCAAAGCACAACCCATTAGAATGGAAGAGAAGAACTAAGTGACTCTAAAAGGTTGTTGGCAGCGATGGAGAGAGGAGAAATGAGTTTAGTGTTAGCTGTGTGCAATGAAAGTTTGCAGCAGGAGATTCCACAATGAAAAAACTATAAGCATAAGGGAGAGGGCAGCATGAAAGTGACCGGTTTTGAGTGTCTGAGACAAGCTGCTTTAATGCAAGTGAGGAAAAAGTAAGGTCTTAAAGAAGTATGAGTCAAATTCTGACAGACTTAATGGAAGTTGGAAGGAGAGAAAGAAAGGAAGGAGAGGAAGAGAAAGAAAGGAAGGAGAGGAAGAGAAAACTGTCTTAAAGGTAGCTGGGTAAGCAGTTGAGATCCACATGCTTTATGGTGTTTATGTACCGTGTTGAACAGGGAAGAAGTTAAAGTAGAGGAGATAAAGCAATGTAGAGAAGATCAGCAGAATTGCTTAGTTCAGAGATATACGTCAGAAAAGAAGTGAGATATTCTGTCAGCAGTTGAATGGACGGTTGGTTTTGAAGTATTTGGAAGGTGCAAAAGTATTGTGAAGTATTGGTATGGAGAAGGAGCTACGTGTAGGAGAAAACTAACCACTGGTTTTGAGAGTTTGGACTACCAGAGGGAAAAGACAGAATCTGGGAGCTATTGAAAATGGAGAGAGTAATGATGAGACACTTTTCTGGGTAACTCTTTTCCCTCATGCCTGATTCAGCTGCCTTTAAAAGAGGAAGATGTGAAGAGAGAAGTTATTCTGCAGCTCCTGCGGTGTAGATCACTGCAGGGGGAGGGTCCCTTGGGAGAGAGGAGTTTATTGGAAAAGTAATGAGAAATACCTGAATTTCATTGAAAGTCATTAGACTACATACTAAGGAAGAGCTACTATTGATCACAGGTATTTCAGTCATGCCAATTAATGGCAAGGTTAAGGTTTGTAGCCTAGATAGTCCGTAGTTGAAATTAGTTGATATTATTCCAACTATTCCAATTAACTGAAGTCAGTTTTTCTTGCATTGAGTCAGGTGGTGAACCAATTTGTCTCTGAAGCCAGTGACTGATTAGGTAAAGAGTTTTCCCTGTCACTATTACGTGTCTTCTTGACTAGAATTTTTATCAGTTAACAGTTCAATTAATACATTCTAAAAACCTATTGAAGTGCCTGAGCTTAACCTTCAAATTAACCACTTTGATATGTGTTATTCCACACATCTTTGTCAAAGCTAAAAGACTAGAGTATGTTGGCAAATGTGCTTTCATAGCTTTCAAATCTTAATAAAGTATTTCAGAATTTTTTTCAGTTACATGTTGAGGAGTGTTGGAGAAAAGCATAAGAGAGCACAACCATTCTCCTCTACACTCCTTTAGAGAATCATTAACTGCAGATGTGGCAATTTAGTGCGTCTTACGTTAGTTTGAGGGTTGATTTATATTATTTAGGGTTTTTTTTTTAAAAAATACCTGGTGTAGTTCAAGAGCAAGGGTATCATCTAGTTTAAATCTTCTGGGGCTCTATTTTCGGTGAAACAACCTTGATTATTTTTGCAAGGAAGTCAGCTTTCTTTGTTCTAGTTTTAGGACTGTGTGCTGTGATTACTGACACACAAATGTAATGGTTGCTTGCGCAGTTTTATATAAAAATGTACTAAGCTCAGATTCCTTAAATAACCCTTGGTTAAGATGTTAGTGCTAAAGTGTTGGCTTGTGAGTAGGAGGTAAATTATATGTTGTAGCGTTATATAAAACTGACTCACATGAGTAGGTGAGAATCCCAAGAATATCAGGACACCCACACTAGTGAAAGAAAGATGCGAGCTTCCTCTGTACAACATGTTCCAAAGACTGCATTAACAAAACCAGCTTTAATTTCTTTGAGTAGTAACAAAATTTCTCAGTGTTTTAAGAAATGAAGGGCTACTGCTTTGATGGTCTGTCTTGGAAAATGCGTTTAAAAGTGAATGAGTTTGTTCTGAAAAAGCTACCTGAGGGTCTGTTTTTTTTTTCTGGATATACAGCTGTTGAAAATTAATCAAAAAGTTAAATTATCCCCACAAGCAAGCAATAGTTGTATTGGATTGCTATACCCCTTTAGCTTTTAATCCTCCATGTCAGGAAGCAAAACAATCTAGTTTACAGAGGATATTATTGCAAAATATGTCTGTAGTTTCAGGAAACCTCTAGCACTGACTGTATGACTTAGTAGGGCTCTCGGTTATATAGACCTTAGCTGTATGCCCCTGTGGTGTTAATCGGTATTCTTGTGAGAGCAAAGTTTGAAATTAGATTCTTTGTCTTTGCAAAGTTACCTTGCTGAAGTGGCCATAATTAACCAAGCAAACATTATAGGTAAAGTTTCTTGCATTAATATTGCTGACATTTCAAAAAGGGTGACCTGAATGTAACCCAAATGCACAGAAATAGAAATTATTTTCATTTAAACAATTTTCCTTCCCTGAAGCTCATTTTATGAAACTGTTTTAGTATTAACTCCTTTCTGATGCTATTTTTGTGTGGCTGTATGACATGCCACATGAGCTCAGCCTCAGTTTCCTTCTGCTTCCCTGTATAAAACTTTAAAGATTTCCTTCTCCTTCTGCTTTGCAAAGCTGGTTCCAGTCTTCTTGACATCAACACAACCCGGAGCTCTATCTGTGCTCTTTGAGGTTTGAATAATTATGCTTTCTAACCTTCCAGAGGCAGAACTTTAGTGATCAGAACTTTGACAGGGCTGGGTTTTGGGTTTCTTCCTTAGTTCCTTCACCTATTTTTTGCTAAATTCTGGTTTCTCTCCCAGGTGTGCTGAAGTAAGAAAGTGTAAGTGCATCTTTGCTTGGTGCCTGATACAGGGCTGTTCTGATAATGCGTGCTAATTCATGACGGCCTGGTTCTCGGATTGACTCATCCAGCTTTGTATAGTCCCTTAAATTACGTGTTTCTTTACATTTAGAAGAAACTTTGAACACTGTGATGAGGTTTGTGTATAACCTCAGGTGCTTGCATTTGTTCTCTTTTGTGTAGGGATCAACAATAAGGTTTTGGACTTAATGTGCACCTGAGGTCAACCAACACGGTAGATTCCTTGCTCTCTTCTCTGCATGCATCTTCACTTATCAGGATATGTTCTCACACAAAGCTTACTGGTTTGCTCTTTGTGTTTGCATTTTAATGGAAAATGTCGGGTTTTTTTAAAGCTAATAGAAAGGTTGTTAAATCCTGGTGGAGACCAGGCTATGTGCCTCCCTTCTATTTATGAAAGATACCGCTATGTCCAAAACCCACTGCTAACCCTACAACTGCAAAAGGGTTAGGAACGGTAGGAAGATTGTAGCAGCAGGTACAATGCATCCCAATGAGATTCTGGTGCTTTCCGTTCGGAATAAATAGCAGATTTCCTTGATAAATGGAGAGGAATTCAAATGCTAGCCACAGGATTCACTGCGAAGAAGGGAAACATTTAAAAATTAAATGGGAAAGAATCAGAAAGAATTTGCCATTGACTGTGGTGCTTTTTGCACAGTTGGACTTTGCTGCTGAGACTAAGTGTAACTGAGACATCTGAAACAATTTTTTTTCCCTGCTTTTCTGAAACTTTTGACCATGTGGGCTGAGCTTTTAACAGGATATGAAACCGCGTATCATAGCTCTGATTTATATTCTTGGATAGAGCTATTATTAAGTTGTCATATGAACAGATGGGATATGAATGATGAAGCTCAGATTGGGTAACTACCAGTTGAGAGGAAATGACTAATTGAACTTCAGAGAACAAGAAGTCTGTCTTCTTGCAGTCAAAATACATGAAACAAAAATACATGTTTATCCCTTCAATGTAGCTGAAGATCTGTTTCTTCTGATTTGACAGCATGGAACCTTTACGTTCGTGTTGGCAGCTTGTCTGACTGCCATAATATAGAACATACTGAAGTCCATTTTAAATAAAGGTTGCATATTTTTAAGGTTATGTAAAGTATTGCTTTTTAACAGCTTAGTGCAACTATTAGATATCTTATGAGTTCTGTGTGATCTGGACTATAATGATGGGGGAGTTCTTTACATTTCAAATCTAATCATTTTGATTATAAACTGAGAACACTCAATGGTTTCCCTTTCCGTAATATAAGCTATTTTTCATTGCCCTAGAGCCTAATGAAAAAATTTTGGACTTCCTGTATTTTGTAACTACATTAAGCAGGCATCTTTAAGGTTCTTATTCTAAAACTGTGAAAACTACAGAGCATGAATGCTCTAAAATGCACTAAGTCATAAATTAATTTGAATATCCTCCATTTCCACTTACGTTAGTTTTATTAACTTTTTCCTGTATCATAAACTCATGTGCCATGTCAAACTTAATTTATTAAGTGTAAGTGTCAATACTGTTAATTAATTGGCATAAATCAGCAATTTTAAAACTGTAGAATTTCAGGAATTTGAGTATGAACAGTGTGGCTCAAAGCAGTGATTCATATTGCTAACAGTATCATAACAGATTCAGATTAACAGATTAACACATTCAGATGCTCTAACTGGAGCTTTAAAAACAATTTTGTGCACCTGGTTCGTATCAATCTGTGATGTGTCTAGTCAAATGTTTACATGACTAAAAACGTATGGGTTGCAACTATAGGAAGAAAATCTGAAGTATTTATGACAAAGCTTTTTCATCATTGGGTGGGATAAGAAAATGAATACTTCACTGTGGAATCTCTATTTGTATTGGTACTGCAGAAACAAGGAAGATAAAACCATGTTGATCACTTTACTGTGATCATCTCTTAAGAGTGTTTATGTTATAAATAGAATTATGGCAGTTACTTTGTGCTTCCATTCATTTACCAGCAACAAAATGATGAGTTTCTATATTTAAAAGCCAGCAACTTTGTTGCTGCTACATAAGAAGATTATGAGAAGATTCAGACATATTAAATGGCAGTTAATAGACCTGAAAACAAAAGATACCCTATAGCAGCAAAGATTCTATGAGCACAGTCTGAAAATACTGCAAAAAGAAAAACAGAACAACTTCCTGTTCTTCAGCAGATACTCAGGTCATCAAAGTCTTAAGTGGCTACAGCTCACTCTAATGAAAAAAAATCTGTTCCTATGGTTGGCATATTGTGAAGACTTTTTGTTGTAATTGCTCTTCAGGTTCTGATTGTCAGACCAATTTGTAATTCACTTTGAATTTCTTCCTTTTTACTTGTTAACATAAAAAACCAGAATGAGGCTCACATTAGTTCACATATACCGAAGAACAGTGCAATAGGGTCTTATGTATTCTCACTTTGATTTCTGTGTGTCTGAACTGGCATAATTAACATGACATTATTTATGCAATTCTACTAAAATACAAGTTGATATGCTGAGAAATACTGTATTTGTCAGCAGAAGTTGGCAAGGAACATTTGTATTCCTGTCCTCTTTACCATATTTCCATAGTGCCAGATGCGACTCGGATGCAACATGCTCTCGATTGTTGCTATATTTTGTACATTTGCTCTCATAACCTTATATTTAATATGCTATATTATTGAAGAGGGTCTTTGGTTTCTTCTTGAGATGCCTCTGTTCTGTAGCTAATTGCTATAGTCTTACTCATTTTCTGGATTTGCGTAAGGAGTTTGAAAAACACTGCAACACTAGGTTGTTGTGCATTTCAATTGATTTCAGGCTTTGAACTGCTTTTAAAAAACATGATTAATGTACTGAAAGCAGTTGGCCTCTGAAAGAATCTGCCAGAAGAAAGGCTTGTTTTGTAAACTTCAATTCACACAATTAACAATGAGTATTAAATGAAAAAAAATAATAATCAGTCTTTGAGCAAAAACATTATTTTAAAATTAGGATTGTGTATTAGTTGTCTGCAAATAAATGTCTTTGCCCAGCTGCAAATCACAGACATTAAGGCCCCACAATCATGAGCTGCCACTAAAAATAATTCTCTTCCTGCCTTTTTTCCTTTGTAAATCTGTGCAGACTTGGGGGTTTGTTTTGTTATGTTTTCTTCCTCTGTTTTCATTGCTCCATCCTTAATAACTTGCGGTGGGGAGTGTGGTTACAAAGCTATTGCAAATACATAGTTTGTTACTTACAAAAAATTTGGTTGTATAAGATACGTTTTGAACTCTTTTTTATGTTAGTTGAAAGAAACTGATGAAATTGGTAGATGTCGAAATTTACACTGGCAGACTGGGTGAGCAAACAGCAGTATACTATATTTATCAGAATATCAAATATTTATCTCGCACATCATGTCTGAAAAGTGCCAGTGTACATTTTCTGCAGAGATGTCTATTTTGACCACAGAAATGTCTGGTTTGGCCCCATGGCAAGTTACATATTATTAGACATAATGACAGCTCTAAGTTGATGGTGCTGCTACAGCCATTAATCATCAGTGTGAAGTGGTTGGGTTTTGCGCAGAAAAGATGATTCTGTTGTGGTTTTGTGTAGCTACACTAACTAACTACCTAACACCAAAAAGCACTTCTGTATTACTTTAAAAGATTTTTGGTATCAAAATGAAGAAGACTTTTGTCATGGTGTGTTAAAATTCATTATAGACATAGGGACCTGCAAGATCTTTTCAATTTTTTCACGGAAGGAACATTGCATGTGGGTTACGTGGTGCAGTGGGTGCATATCTAGTTATGTGGCATAGAAGCAGAGAAGTTTCAGTTTCCTTACAAGGTGCAGTGGCTGGGAACAGACTGTGAAAAAGAATTCACCCAGAGCAATTCATCAAGACGAGTTTGTGTCCATGAGTGAAAGCTACAGGGGATGAGAAGTGAAAAGCACAAGGCAGAAGGGTACTTGAGTCAGGGGGAGAACAAGCTGTGTGGCCTGTCAAGATTATTCCCTTCCAGAGCTTGAAATATTTCATCATTTCTGAGACTCGGCACTTCTTTTCTGTCAGTAAGTGTTTATAAATCCTCGAGGCAAATGATGGAGCTGTCAGTCTATTGCTGTCACTTAGTTCAACCAACAGCGCTCACTGCTGTGTTTCTCTATCAATGATTTGACTCATCCCATGCCCTTTGTGTGGCACTACGATACTGACTGGTGGGAGTTATTCTTCAGTTTGCTTTTTCTGACAATTTAGAAAATTATACAGCGCTTGAAAAACTTCTGAGATTGCTTAGTCACTGGAGAATTGATCTAATTGCCAGTTATTTAAGTGCAGCCCAAGCAGGTATTGCTATCGAACTCTGATAATTCTTATGAAATTGCAGCAACTTATGCCTGTTTCAGATCTTGCCTTGGAATTCCCAGCATTGATTCTGGTCAGAAGATGCTTAGTAAATCTGTATCTTCCTGCAGTCCAGGGCTGCTGTAAGAGAAAAGGGAATTTTAAGTCATTGTATTGCTGTAAGACTTAAAGGTGGTGTCTGTGCCTTTTTCTTATCTTCACAGTTTTTGCTTAGATTCATGCCTTCCTCTAAATTTATTAGCATGTATGAATTTAATATATGCATTTTAGATACTAATTACTAGACGTAGAACAAGCTTTTGTAATTCTTTAGATAATGCTCTTGAATTGGACAGGACTTGTTGGTTTGTAGGGTTTTTGTTTGTTCTGTGGAGTTTTTCCAGCCTGGAAAAGTTTGTAAAGTAGTGGAGGTAAAAGTAGGTGAAATAGCTGAGGGTACATATTTGAAAAGGTGCAGCATCATCCAGTTAATGGCTTAACTAAATGGCCAACAAATAATTTCCTTTGTCCTTCATCCAGTATCAAAGATTTGATCAAGAAGAATGTGTGGGCTAGAAACACTTAAGTTCCCTAGACCCTCCTTGAGTTAAGAATGTATGTACTAAATAACTGAAATAAACTAAATTTAAGATACCTATAAGAAATTCAAATCAAAGATGTCATTTAATGTTTAGAAAATGTAAATATGCTGGACAGAATTTACTAGTTTTGACTGGGCACTTGGAGTTACCGTTGTCTTTACATGGAGCAGCCTTAACTGTCTCCTAAATGGGGAAAAAACCCAATTTCGTTTTCTAATACTTTAGCTAGTACAATGGGCGGGGGAGAGGGAGTGTCTGTTTCTGTTTCAAAACAAATGTGACAGCTCTGGAAAGCAGCTTTCTAAAACCAGTCTGACATATAAATAATCCTTAATCATGAAGCAGCAAATGCATCGCTGTTTCTGAAAGACAATAAAACTGTAGATGCACTTCTGGCCTTGAAAATGTCTCGTAAGATTACAGTTAATATAGTACTAGACCAAAGCAGCAATTCAATTTTACTATGCAAATTCTTCAGTAATGCTAACAAATTGAATATATGTTTATAATAGGCATGTTTTCAAATTCATACCAAATTTACTTTTTGCCATTGATATCTGTAGGAATGAAGTCTGCCTTTATTACTTTTGTTGATTCAGTAAATTCATAACTTAAATTTATAGTACAAAATTTGTAAGTATTGGTTTATCTGCTATATTTATTATTAATTTCTGCTTCCCTCTCCCCCTGTCTTCTTGTTTCTTATTTAGGTGTATGATTGCTGATGAGGTAAGTGATGTTCCTGTTCCTTTAATGCTATTTCTCTTCATTTAGTGTACTTCATGCAGATGTGACTTTTTTTGTTTGAGAGATGTGGGCAGAAAGGTTGGTAATGAAAGAAGTCTAATTCCTGTGATATTCAGCAGAATTCTGAAAATATCTAAGTGGGGGTAAAAAACAATGAAACCTGACACAAGCTTAAAAGAATCTTTGAGAAAACTTAGAAGGTTACTTTTAATTGTATTTAGGTAGGTTAAATCTCCTGTACTCTTAAATCTTAAAAATATTAACTCAATTGATTTTGATTTATTTAAAGCACTTTATAATTGCATAGTTAGCTATTTTTAATGGATTAGGAGAGACATTCCTGGCCCAAAGAGGTGGATCTTGAACCGATACGCTTTCCAAACATGAGTTTTCTTAAATGCACTGATCGAGTGGTAATAATGAAACTCATTACTTTCATACATTTGAAAATGTATATTTTATTCCATATTAAGGAAATTGAAGTCCAGCATTTCTTTGCACAGATAAAACATTTTTATAATAGAGAATAATGTTCTTGATGTGTTGTCACTATAAAACCTTACTGAAAAAGAGGTGACATTTAGGGATTGATGTAGTCTCCCAATTCAAATTTGGATTTTCTTGAAACAGAGGCAGGGAGAGGGAGGGAGAGAGAGATTGATTGATTACTGGGATTAAAGCATCTCCTCATAGTGTAAAAATCTCATTACAGCTGGATATAAACTATCTTGGCATAGACTGTGAAATTTCTGGAAACTTTGGAGAACACAAAAGCATTCAGGGGAGGAGAAAAGGGAAGCTTGTCAAAAATTGAAATACCAGCAGTAGCTTTTTGTTTATTAAAAGAAGGTTTTTATTTCCTTCCTTGGATGAGAAAATAAACTGTGCATAGTTATGTTTGCAATAAAAAGTACTGCAAGACATATTTATTCTGAAGTAAATAATGTGTATTTCATAATGACAATGGGTCTGGTGCTGGTGGAAGTATTGTGCAGTGGTGTCTATCTTGAGCTTGTTGACATATCTCTAAAATAAAAAGAAAATGTTGGTAAAAGAAAGCATCGGTATTGTGAACTTCTATACAAAAAGAAGTTATATATGAAAACTAGAGATCATATAATTACTGTATATATAACTGGATTATGAAATTATGTAAGGATTAAAGTATATCTTTTTGAAAACATCTTTTTGAAAGGTATTCTAAAAATGCGTTGCCTTTCCTTGTTGGAGTGGGAACAGACAACATTTTACCCCAAAAATTTCAGGTTTCCCATGTTAGACATTTCCGTGACTGAGAAAGATGTGTTTAAATGAAAAAACAAGACCATAATATTTTCTATGTTTTTTCCTGTCTCTCACAGTCTTACGATCTAGACCAGTGATCAGCTAGATTGGATCTAGATTGTTATGGGAGCACTGCTGAAAATAGCTGCATTCTTTGATAAAATCTTGGGCATTTTATTTCTTAAACAAAACCCTAAATTCTGGATCTTATATTCATCTGTTGCTATCTATATTCATAACTCATTAGATGGGAGCGTTCCTACCTTGACAATATGAAGCAAATACTTTATGTTACATATACAACTCTGTATTCTACCTTGACCATTCACCTTGTCTTTAAATCTGAATTCTCCACTAGGTGGACTTCCTATCCGGTGTTACAGAATAAAGAGAAACTATTAGCTATGGTGAATGAAAGCAGTAGTTTCTTTTTGTTGACCTATTGGGTCAAAAGCAGAGTTTTTCATATAGATCTTCCTTTGTCCTTCAGTTGCCTATGCAATTGAGGACAAAGTTGGTTTTATGTTAAAAAGACATCCTATATTTTTCTTCCCTTTAAAAAATATTTTTGTTAGCTTAACAAGTTAGAGTTTGATCTGTGTGCCCTGTCTGTCCACCCTACTAAGACCCTGAACAGAAAATCTTCTGAAACAAATGGAAATACTTCTCTTAACTGTAATGAACTAACCAGGTGTAACATATCTACTAATCCATGTAAAGTGAAGCATCTTCTTTCATAAAAGATGGTCTGTGGTAACAAATTGACAATGAAACGGACACTAAGTAACTAGCTCTTTGGCTTTGTTTCCATTATCTGGTTCTGTCTTTGCAAAATATTTTTGGCTTTTCTGAATGGAATATGCTCTCTGAGCACAGAGCTCTATTTTTAATTTTTTTCTTTTATTTTATTTTTCCAGATGGGGCTAGGTAAAACAATTCAAGCAATTGCCATTTCCTACTACTATAAAAATGAATGGCCCCTTTTAATTGTAGTTCCTTCATCTCTGAGATACCCTTGGGTTGATGAGATGGAGAAGTGGATTCCAGAGCTCTCTCCAGATGATATTAGCATCATTCAGAGCAAAACTGATACTGGGTGAGTAAAGTTCATTATTCTTCTATAGAAAGGCTTGTTCAACTCCCCTTCTCAAGCAGGGCCACCTAGAGCCAGGTGCCTAGGACCATGCCCAGATGGCTTTTGACTATGTCCAAGGATGGAGACCCCACAACCTCTCTGGGCAACCTGTGCCAGTGCTCAGTCACCTCTGCAGTAAAAAAGGTGTTTCCTGATGTTCAGAAGGAACCTCTTGTCTTTGAGTTTATGCCCATTGCCTCTGGTCTTGTCGCTGAGCACCACAGAAAGGAGCCTGACACCATCCTCTGTGCACCCTCCATTCAGCTATACATTATGAGCTGTATATGCTCAATTTCAGACACGCTGAAGTAATCTAATTTCCAGCAGACAAGTACTAGCTACTTTGCAAAAAACAGATGTCTCATCTTCAAAGGAGACGAGTAACTACTGGTACTGAGTACAGGGGAAGGATCACCTCCCTCAACCTGCTGGCAGTGCTTTGTCTAACATAACTGAGGATATCTTTGCTGCAAAGACACAGTGCTGGCTCATGTTCAACTTGGTGTCCACCAGGACCCCCAGCTCCTTTTCTGCTGAGCTGTTTTCCAGATGGGTGGCCCCCATCATATATTGGTGCAGGGGGTTGTTCTCCCCAGGAACTTTGCACTTCTCCTTGTTGAACTTACGAGGTTCCTGTCAGCCCATTTCTCCAGCCTTTCGAGGTCCCTCTGGATGGCAGCATGACCCTCTGGTGTACCAGCCACGCATCCCAGTTTTGTATTACTGTATTATGGTAGTTACATATATATAACAGTTATTTCTCAACTCTGAATTATCTTGTATTCATTACCCTCTGTAAAACATTTTGAACGCATTTTTGGAAAACTTCTGGTATGCGTTACAAAATAAGGATGTAATTACTGTTAAAATTCTATTTAGCGCACTGAGAAAATTTGTAAGTTAGAATAACTATTCTCTAAATAACTGAAAAGGTCATCATGACCTAAGTTTTCTATCTTTAGACTTAATAGCATGAATTCATCAGGAAGAGACTACAAGTCTTGGGTGTTATTAGAATAACTCTCCTGTTACACTCAATTACAAGGGTATTTACTCAGCTTCACTGTAAATTACTTGTTTGATTTCATGGTGATGTCTAGATGTTGTTCTAAAACTTCTGGGTAAGGAAGACTGATCTTCATGTAGTCTGGGGGGTATCAGAAAGTGACTTGACCACCAAGATGTGCAGATGAGACAGTAGCTTGGAACCTTCCTTGTTGTAACTGAATCAATCCAACTGCAAACGCATCTTAAAAACTTAATCAAGGCTTAGTTGCTACTGAAAAAACTTAATCAAGGGGTAGTTGCTACTGATAGTCGAAATTTAACTTTTTCATAGGAATGTGGGAATTAAAATAAGGATCTAATGAGTCTCTGTTTTTTAGAAGCTAGTTAGCTAAAATGCACACAAACTTAATGCTTATAGTACTGAATATACAAAGGAGAAATGATGGCAAACGTAAATAACAAACAGAATTCTGTTCATTTTATCTTTCAGCATTTTTTAAAGGAGTAGACCTTAACCATTATCACTTTTATTCAACAACAAGCGAAGAGGAAAACTTGGTTTTCTGCTTGTTTAACTTCCAGGAGGCTTCCTAGCTATAAGTGAGGTAGCTGTGGAACTAATTAATATTTTAACATTAAGAAGTGTTTTATGCATTTGCAAGAAAATGCAAAAATACAGCTGCCAAACTTGGTTTAGCGTTTTGTTAAATTCTGCTTCCATATGTTCAGCTTTGATTCCTCTAAGTTCAATACTTTCCTTTGCTTGAAAACTTCAGCAATGAATTTTTCTGCGTGAATGTTGTTTAACTTCTTAATTTAAACAGGTTAAAATATACTTAGGCATCAATTTAGGTTTTTATAGTTTCTAACTGAATTTGAAATTGGATGTTTCTTGAATAAATTGGTTCCACTAAGAATAAATAATTTTATTTGTATTTTTTTGTCCACCCTTCACAAAAGGGTAGGAGAAATTCTTGTTGCTACATTTATCTAAACAGGACCAGCCAGTCTGTAGTGCATTGATCACAGCACCAGTGCTCTAACTGTTGCCTCTCCTTCCATATCCAGAAACATGGCTGTACACGTACTTTCTCCCTCTTAAATACTGAAGGAAACTTCAGCTTAGTGGGGTTTTTTTGATGTTGCTGCTGGGGAACAAATAAAAATCATGCCAGCAGCGTGGTAGTGTCTGACAGATGGGTCGACCAGCTATGACTCTGATTCTGGTGACTTGTTTGTCTGACAACCTTAAGAGTTCCTGTGCTGCTCAAAGGCTCCTGAAGGGCCACAGTGCTCTCTAGTGATTTTGAAATCAATTTGTGCCTTGGGTTTATATACGTCTTTAAATTTATTGTAAGAAATTCCTTTCCAACTAAATACCAGTTTTCCATCTTGTGCCTTATTGATTCCCTGCTTACAGTTTTGTTTTCTTCATAGGCTGTTCAAGCAAAAAAGCTGGATAGATGACTTCAATAAGAATGTGGGTTTTTTTCAGATGGTGAGGTTCAGTCCAGACTGTACTTTTACAGTACCCAGATACTCAGAGACAGTCTAGTTAGTGATTTGTTCTGCTGCTAAGGTGACTCTTTGTACACAGGGCAGTAAGTAGCTTGCGGAGAGACACAAAATTCTGTGATTCTGTGATTATTAGTTCAGATGTTTGGGTGCTGATTACAAAGTGTGCTCACAATGACCTGACCTGCATGGGTAAATTTTTATCCAGCAAGGGGATTTGTCCCCTGCGATACTCCTGGAAAGGAGCATAAGTTGAAGCAATGCAACCAGAGAAATGACATTCCTTCTAAATGCAGTGTATGTCTTCTGAAAATGGTTATGAAATGGGTGTGATTTATAAGTGTGAGATGCTAGTATGTTTTAAACACCAAAAGCTGTTATTGTTAGCCTGGCTTCCCACTAATTCATCAATCCAAAAGATGTCATACAAAACTTCTTGCAAAAAAAATCAGTTTGGTATAATTCTTTTGCTAAATTAATTTTCCTACGGTGAAAATTTACTAAGAAAACTTCTGGATTTTCTCTTTTAGGAGAATATCGACCAGCAAAGTAACGATTCTGGGGTATGGCCTGTTGACTTCTGATGCACAGTCTTTGGTAGACACTTTGTACAGGCAGAACTTTAAGGTAGTTGTGATTGATGAATCACATTATATGAAATCCAGAAATGCCACCCGCAGCAAGATTTTGTTGCCAATTGTGCAGAAAGCTCTTAGAGCTATTCTTCTTACTGGAACTCCTGCTCTAGGAAGACCTGAAGAGGTATTTGACGTATTCTGTTTTGTTTTGGGTTTTTTGAAAGGGTGGTATCAGTAATAAATGAACAATTGTGTAGCTTTCTTGAATATATACAATTATACGCATTATGACATCAAACAGTGCACTAGCTGCATTAGGAAGCACAAATATAAGAAACTGAAGCAATGAAAGCAATGTCTTTTAGTTTGAGTTGATTATATTGATTTTTACAGATTTGTTTCAAGCTCGTGCACAGGTGACTCGAGACAGTGTTTCTTGTAAGAAATAAATCTCACACTTCACAGACTGGCTGTTGGGTGAAACAGAAAATAGAGAGGCTAAGTAGAGAACTATTTGTTTCTACCAGGTAGGAAAGTGCTTGGTAGATAAGAACATGTATTAAAACTTCTGCTTCCTCATCTGATATAGGAAGTCCTTTGTTTATCGCTTGTCTTTTGGATATTCCAAAGGTTCGCTTGTATTGCCAAAGTGGAAAAAATAAATCTTGTGCTTGTTGAAGTCCAGCAAGACAAATTTTCCTGTGAAGAAGTTCAACTAATGAAATTGCAGAGCAGCAGAGAGGAAACCAAAACCACATGGGTTTTATATTGAATGCAAGAAAACTGCCTTTATTTATCAAATGTAGAAATAAATGGAATATAGGAGCTAATTTGTATGCAGGGAACTTATAAGGGTTAATATAAATAATACTTTACACCTTAGATATTCTTGCTTATGCCAAGACCCTTTAATTTGTTCAGAGAGGTTATAACTTGAGAAAGGTATTGACTATATGAAAAAGGCCTTTGTATATTATTTGCGTTTCTTTAATACTGTAAAAGAAGTATTTATATCTGTGGATAGTTATGAAATTTCCTGCATGCGTATGAATACTGTTATACTTTTATACAGTGCATTGATACCAAGATCAGTAAGCAACATCGCTAAAGGTCCTCAAAGGAAATCCCTTTCCTGGTAATGGGATCAAGACTCATAACCGAATAGAAGACAATTTGAGACGTTTTTATAGTGATACCAAAGTTCTGCTGTAGTTTACAAGACAATATAAAAAGCATTACGTCTCTCTAATCAGTTTCATGTTATAAGCAGAATCTTTCTGTGAAGTCTTTAAATGGCATATGTATAGAAAATGAGAAGCATTATTTATTTATATACATTTATAGCAAATAATTACAGACAGTTTCTTGTTTGGCCTCAGTTCAGTGTCAAAATAGCAGCTGTTCACTGGACAAATAAGTTTTGGTTTCTTTTTCTTACTACTGCTTTTCAGTTCTCTGACTTCCGTCTTGAAAGAATCTTGTGAAGGATAAAATTAGGCTGTAGTAATTTTCTTTTGAGAAGAGGTCAGTAGGATGTGATTAGGTAATATCAACGCTTAAATGGCAGAAGTGATGTACAGTAGACTTAAGAGGAAAGCAAGGAAGAACCTTCCATATTACTGTTGTCTCCATGATACCCCTCAACGTGTCTCTTGGATCTAATAGTTATTTTTAATCCAGAAAGCTTTGACAGTAAAACAGCTTGTAAAGTGGGGTTCTTTCTGGTTGTTAAGGTTGTCTAAACTGATATTTACCTCCTGTTACTCAACCAGGAAGAAAGGTGTGAAATTTCTGGTCTGTATTGACATAGTCTATTTTTTGAAGTACAACTTAAGAATGAGTAGGTTTTTCATGTATTTTAAGAAGCAGACTACTCATGGAATACCTGCACTGAAGCTTTGCCTATGTACCTGGTAAATGACAAATGTTCTATTTCTAGGAATAACATCTTCTCATCCGTGTTTTCTTGTTCAGTGTAAATCTTTTCCAGGTGGTCAGCACTGTGTTAGTAGTGTTCAGGGTGCTCTGTTGAGGGCTTCCTACAGCCGTTCTGTCTCAAAACCCATGCATATTCCTATGGAATATCTTTTGCATGTGTGCCACGCTGTGTATCTTTTGTGCAACTGTTGAGTGTAAACTCAACATAATAGTCATGTAATAATTACTTCTGAATACTCTTACATTTGCAGGCAATTTTTCACTGTCCCTTTTTTTTATTTATACAGCTTTTCATGCAGATTGAGGCACTGTTTCCAAAAAGATTTGGAACTTGGAGTCAATATGCCAAAAAATACTGCAATGCTCGTGTCAGGTATTACCGTACTTGCTCATTCATTTTCCTATGAATGTCTTTGATTTTCTGGTCATGTGAGGTGAGAGAATCAGTAACCAGTACCTCTATTGCTGTATCATGCCATCTTACTTGGAAACTCAGGGTCAGATACCGTCTCCTCCATCAGAGAGGATTGGGAAAAGGATTAAATTGTCAGGAGACTGTATCTGAGGACAGAATTGGAAGCTATTGAAGTTTGATTGGTATTTGATTTGGTATTTAAGTACCAGCATTCTGTGAAGTAAAATGATTTACGAATTTACTGTCATTAGTATGAAGTGTGTAGGTTTTACCTTTAGAGATGGAGTTTCAGTGACAACTGAAATTTAGGAGTTTCCGAGTCTCAGTTATGTAATATCATGTAATAATTTACATCTCTATTATGAGAGTTTTTGCTATCCCTCCATACTTGGGTGGGGAGAAAGACCAATATTTGTCTCCATATTTTACGGACTGACTTGAGTAAAAGTAAAGGTATAGAACTCCCAAAAGCACAATAATGTGTGTGTAATTTTGTGTGAGGAATCAAATATAGGCATTGTAAGTTCTTGTCCACCGCCTTGCCTCCAATTTGCCAGGTAACATTGCTCATTACACTTTCCTCCAAACATGTGTCTAATGAATTTTAACCCATTTTTATCCCTTGCATCTTTCATGAATTTTCATCTTTCATGTGCTTTAAGTTATTAACTTCAGGAGGGTTCATTTCCCTCTGAGTTGCTTCCCTCAGCTTTAGTTTAATGATCAGTTTCTCTATGTTCTAAAATAGAGGGAACAGAAGAAGCTCCGATTTAAAACGCTGAGTTTTACCCATCTGAATCTATGTTACAATCTGGAATGAAAGAAATTATGAGCCAGGAAGAACTTTTAAAAATTTCTTAGATAAAAAAATTCTTTTCTACAACTTTGCATACATTCAAAATAATAGATTTTGTCAGCTAAAGTGGCTAGCATTTAGATTTAATTTTTACACTAATAATTACATGGTTTCCTTTTCAGATAACTTGCTTTTCTCCATCGTATGCATTTTATCAGCATTTAACTTCAAATAACGTGCAAGAGCGCTGTCTAATCTTCAGACAGAGAAATGCTATTTTTTCCGCAGTGTTTTGACTGAATGCATCTGTAATTTTCACACCACAAGTGTGCGTGGGTACAGCATGGTTAGCTACTCAATCATAGATGATTATCTTATTTTTGGAGTACCATAAATGTAATAAAAATCAAGTTTAGGGTTTGGCAAGCTTTCAATAAATAACTTTGTCTTCATGACTTGGCTGAAACAAAACATCTTGTGGTAATAAACTTGATAGGATTATTTTAGGCAGGACTTTCTGTGAAAATGTTGGGTTGTTTTTTTACTTAGGTGTTCATAGACACCTGTTTCTAAAGATGAGGGGTGAAGTATTTCTGTGAGGTTTTGCCTCCTATTTCTTTTATAACCTGAATGCTCAAGCTTGAGGGGGGAAACCTTTCTAAGGACAGCCCTATAAATAGACCAAAGAAGGGATATGAGCAAAAGATCTTGCTGGCTTCCATCTTCATAGCATTCTGAGCATGCTATGCCAGTACTTCATCAGTGTAGAAGTGAATCCCTCAGCCCTTTTCCCAAATAATTATAGGCAGCTAACCAACCCACTGTTAATAAGCTTAGTCGGGCTTAAAATTCTCTAAATTATAATAATAAAATGAAATTTAAAAACTCGGTAAAATTACATGCTTGCAATGTACTCTTCTGGCCTTGGAAAATGCTACCTGGGCTTTTCTCCAAAGGCAGCAGAATCTGTCATGCTCATTCTTTTGTTATCTCCTGGCAATGTTGACAGAGAAAAGCTGCTGTTCCTGCTGCAACCCTTCCTTAAAAACAACAAAGCAAAGAAAGAACAGGGAAGACTTAGTTAATAATTTTTTTCTTTTCAATGTTTTAGCCTTAAGCCTACTTCCTCTATGTAGCCTTGCTCATTAAATAGTACATTTAAAGCTGGTGCCTTTAGATTTAATTCCTGTCTCTCTGACTATAACTAGGAGGGAATTCTCAAGGGGGAGGGGGGAATAAAGGAATATCAGTGGTGATATTTGCAGCTTTCATGATAGTATCAGTTATTCCCATCTATAATATAAGAATGAGGATTTTCATGGTGAGATAGTTTTCTCATTAGTCCATTGACACAAGAGTAATAAAATATATAATATCTGTATGATACTCTCTGTGTCTACTAGGGCTACTTTTTGCCCTCACTATTGATTTTTCATTTTCAGGTTTTTTGGTAAAAGAACTCAATGGGACTGCAGAGGAGCTTCAAATTTAGAAGAGCTACATCAACTTTTAAGTGAAATAATGATCAGAAGACTGAAGAATGATGTTCTAACACAGTTGCCTCCCAAAGTCAGGCAACGTATTCCATTTGACCTCCCTCAAGCTGCAGCTAAGGTCAGTTTTCCACTTTTGCTAAAAATACATTTGTTAGTAAATAGTAATATTTATGTATTTATATGTATGCCTGTGTATTATATGTAGTTACAAAGAATGTGTGAATATATAGCATAGCATCTCTATTACTCCTTTTAAAATAAAATATGAAGAACATGAATATGGCAATTTTTTGGTAGCAGGTGATGGTAACATTTGCTCTGATTTTAGTATGCTCGTCTTCCTTTCTTTTAGATTTTGAATCCTACAGTTATTTTTAGACAAATTTGATAGAGTTCTCAAAAGCACTCAATTTTTAAACATTTCGTGCTTGAAATGTACATGTTGAGGTAGAACATGCCTTGTACCACATATCTAACTTCTGATGTCTTCTGCCAATTAGAATTTGAATACCACTTTTGCAGAGTGGGAGAGATTAATGAGAAATCTGAATTCGGATGCCACTGAAAGCCACTTTTCTCAAGTCATGCATCTAATCACACGCATGTATAAAGAAACAGCCATTGCCAAGGTACGTGTGGAAGTCTTCTCAATATATTTAAAACACCCAGTGTGTTTTTAATTTAAAAGTTGTATTGGCCTGAATACTAGATGAGGTTGGTTGGTTTGTTTTATAATGATGATGTGGAGAAGCATTCTTTTTCTCTGTATGTTTATAGAATAGACTGAACCCCATTATCATGACCTGAGCTAAGTATTAAAACTCTTACTGGTTAGATAACCACCAACTGGCTGAGACTGTCCAGCCAGTCTCCCAACAGCACTAAACATGTGTCACACTTAGGGATATACCACAGGTGGGTATTCCAGGGATGTACCTGTGTGTCAGCAGCTGCCCCAGGAGGGTGCAGAAGCAGCCCTTCTGCAGGCTGCCTTCTGTCAGTGCTGGTTTTCTCCCTGTGGAAGAACAGTCCCCTCTCACTGGGCTCTTTCTGTTTTATTAAATGGGACCCCCTGTATTTTCCTCCTCTAGTACTGTAGCTTACAATGTAAGGAAAAACAAGTTAATAACCAAAATCCTTTACGTGCCTACTTTTTACCCAGTTACCAGGTTTCATTAGGCTAACCTATTTTTAGAAAAGAAAAAAATAAGTAATTCTCTTGGCTGCTGGAGCAGTAGGAGTTGACAATCTGACCAACTCCTTCAAATTTTTCTCTCCTTATCTTAAAAATATCACAGTGGTTCTGTTGCTATTTCTTCCCCGCTGTTTTAGTCTCTGCCCTACCCTCTGCTAATCCATTTTCAAAGAGGAAGTTGAAAGAAAAAAAAAAAAAAGAGAAGAAAAATAGAAATCTGAGGATAATGCAGTGGATATTGCATTAACCATTGGTCACTGATAATTTTTATTATTAAGTGTCAGCATTACTTCAATAGTTTTTATAAAAGCCATTGAAAATTATATTTGACACAGAATAATTGTATGAATGTTTAAATAGAGCAGTCTTTTATGACGGTATTATGGTATCATGAAAGTATCAAAATTATTCTTTCAGTTTTGATTTATGGCTTTCTGGGTGCAGACAGAGAGGTTCTGATTACACAGCGCATTGTCTGTTTGAAATATGTTTGGGCAGAAATCAGTTGGGATGTTTTTTCGTTGTTTGTTTTTGTTTTTTTTTTTCAACTATGGCTTAAAACATCAAATTATAATGTTGTAACTAAAAAGGGGTTTACCTATGCCCTTATCTGGAAGAAGTGTCATGTAATTATGCAATCTTTTGAGAATAAAGGGTTTTTTTCTCTCTGGAGGAATGAGATAGGTTTCACAAAGACATAAAATTGTGTTTATTTTTTTTTAAACAAAAATGATTTGAATAATTTTCTACTTAAAAAAGTTTGATAAACTTTTAAACGGGTGAGAAAAAATATGGTCATTTATCTTTTCATATTACAAGAAATCAAAAGACATTAAAATAAAGACTGTCTTTTTGAACATTTTGTATGTGTAATTAATGAAAATGCACTCTCTTATTCCAGGCAGGAGCAGTAAAGGACTATATCAAAATGATGCTTGAAAATGACAAACTGAAGTTTCTAGTTTTTGCTCACCACTTAAGCATGCTTCAGGCCTGTACGGAGGCAGCTATAGAAAATAAGGTAATGACTTAAGAAATTTGCACACATATTTAACTTCAGACTTTACAAATATGTATGAGCTGTCTTTGAATTCAGTAGAACTCCCCATGTGTGCAGGAATTTATGAATTTTAAGTATATACAGATCAGTGCCACTGGATTAAAGGGATTGTGTCGTTTTGAAGAAATGTTTTGTGTTTGAGGATAATGTAAACACTCTTATCTAGTATGATACATTATTAGTGAATCAATGTAGTAGGGAGTTTTCCAAGTTTTTCCACTGAAGTGTTTCTGTCTCCTTCCTGTTTTTTACAGAACGCTGTCGTCTCACCTGAACATTTAATTCAAAGCAGTAAAAATGTTTGCAAACAACACTCACATTGTTTTGATCATGGACTCTCAACCATTGCTAGGCAATAGTGGCTAACTTTGCTATTTCGTATTGTTATTATTTTGCAAATACTTGGAATTTTAGTGAATCATGTCCAGGAAATTACAGATTCTTCTACAGAGCTTTCAGTTTTAAGATCCCATGTTGTTCTGTCTTCTGCTCTTGTAAGCAGGGAGTACTAAGTCCGCACTTCTCTAGATAAAGAGGCTTAATTGTAAATCAAAGGCCAGAGTACCAATGTATCCCTGTCCCTATGGCAGGAATAGAGCAGATTTTTTCATATATTTTGCTGGGGGATAGAGAGTGACTGGGTCAAAAAATGGACATGGATAATTTCATTTTTGTCTCTATTATGATATGATACAGGTTCGCTACATACGAATAGATGGAAGTGTTCCTTCTGCAGAAAGAATTCATCTTGTTAATCAGTTTCAGAAGGATCCTGATACCCGGGTTGCTATTTTGAGTATTCAGGCAGCTGGTCAGGTAGGACAAAAAAGAAAGTATGTGAAATAAGAAACTTGAAGAATATAAATACTGATTGGTTACTGCAGTGAATTACTGAAGGCAGTTCATGCAATCTGTCTTCTGTAGACCCATATTTTCATTTTTTGCACAATCATGTTAACATTTTATGCCTCTGTTGAAATTCATAGAATCATACGGGGTTGGAAGGGATCTCTGGAGATCATGTAGTCCAACCCCCGCACCAAAGCAGGTCCACCTAAAGCAGGTTGCACAGGAAATTGTCCAGGCGGGTTTTGAATGTCTCCGGAGAAGGAGACTCCACCACCTCTCTGGGCAGCTTGTTCCAGTGCTCTGCCATCCTCACAGGAAAGAAGTTCCTCCTCACGTTTAGGTGGAACTTCTTGTACTCAAGTTTGTGCCCATTTCCTCTTGTCCTGTCACTGGGCACCACTGAGAAAAGACCAGCCCCGTCCTCCTGACACCTTCCCTTTAAGTATTTGTAAGCATTGATTAGATCCCCCCTAAGTCTTCTCAAGACTAAAAAGACCCAAGTCCCTCAGCCTCTCCTCATAAGAGAGATGCTCCAGGCCCCTAATCATCTTTGTGGACCTCTGCTGTACCCTCTCCATCGGTTCCCTGTCCTTCTTGAACTGGGGAGCCCTGAACAGTATTCCAGATGGGGTCTCACCAAAGCAGAGTAGAGGGGAAGGATAACCTCCCTTGACCTGCTGGCCACACTCTTCTTGATGCACTGCAGGATGCCATTGGCCTTCTTGGCCACAAGGGCATGTTGCTGGCTCATAGTCATCCTATTGTCCACCAGGACTCCCAGGTCTTTCTCCTCAGAGCTGCTCTCCAGCAGGTCAGCCCCCAACCTGTACTGGTGCTTGGGGTTATTTCTCCCCAGGTGCAGCACCCTACACTTGCCCTTGTTGAATTTCATTACATTTCTCTCTGCCCAACTCTCGAGCCTGTCCAGGTCTCTCTGTATGGTGTCACAGCCTTCTGGGGTGTCAGCAACCCCTCCTAGTTTTGTATCATCAGCAAACTTGCTGAGGGTTCATTCCATCCCTTCGTCCAGGTCATTGATGAATATATTGAAGAGGACTGGACCCAGTACTGACCCCTGGGGAACACCATTTGTTACAGACCTCCAGCTGGATTCTGTGCCCCTGATCACCACTCTCTGAGCTCTGTCTTTCAGCCAGTTTTCAATACACTTCACTGTCCATTCATCTAACCCACACTTCCTAAGCTTAGCTATGAGGATGCTGTGGGAGATGGTGTCGAAAGCCCTGCTGAAGTCAAGGTAGAAAACATTCACCGCCCTCCTCTCATCTATTTGAATCTATTTGAAATTACTTGAACAAAATAAAGATAAGCAGCAGCATCTCATTCTTGAATAACTAGTAAAACCCCAATTTCTCTAAAAGGACCAGATTGATAAGAAATAAATGTTACTTCCATAATGAAAAGTGTTATGCAGTCTGCACAATATTGAATACTTGCACAATCTTTTCTGAATCTATCTGAGGCCCAAGGAGGAAAACAGCGCAGTAGCCCATCTGCTGTCCAGGTGGTCCTTCCAATTTCCATATAAAAATGTTCTGTGCAACGTTTAGCTTTGTTTAATTTTGGATATTGATTTGTCTGCGTGTGGAATCTTTCTTTCTAAAACGCAACTACTTATTTTGTTTAGGGTTTAACTTTCACTGCTGCTACTCACGTTGTGTTTGCCGAGTTGTACTGGGACCCGGGCCATATTAAGCAAGCAGAAGACAGAGCACACCGAATCGGGCAGTGCAGTTCTGTGAATATTCACTTCCTTATTGCAAAAGGAACGATGGACACTCTTATGTGGGCAATGCTGAATCGCAAGGTATGTGTGGAATAGAACCAAATAATCAAGAATTCACTGTGGTTAAGGTGGCACTTAAGGGCATGTGCCAAATAACATTCTTGCTTACCTAGAGCATTATCCTATGATAAGACAGACTGATATACCTTAAATTGCTGATCATCAAAATGTCCATGTGTGTTCCAAATGAGACTTTTCTAGCTCTTTGCTCTCTGTTTAAGATCCAAAGATAAATAAGGTAACTCTTTGCCAAGATGAATGGGATGGTTCACATCTACAAGAGATCATTAGTTTATCTTCCTTCTAGCTTGTTATTGCTTTGGTGGTTCAGTTTGTAATTTTAAGGTTTTCTGGTCACTCATAATAGCTAAAGTTTGTTGTGGGATTTGTTGTGACTTTTGGTTTGGGGGGTTTTGTTTGTTTGTTTGTTTTTTATTGGATGAATATTGTGCCTTAAATAAACTTAATTTCTTAGAGGCAGGAGCATTCTCAAATAATTCTTCTTCAGCAGACCCAAGATTAGAGTAATCGTATCTTCTGTTACCATTTTCCTCAGGTATTACCCAGTTCTTATTAGAAAGAGTAGTTCTGTTGTGCTTTCTTTCCTCACTTTGAAGATCTTGGAGAGTTCGCAGGACTAAGAAAAATAACTTGGCTGTTTTGCTTTTGTGACCTTTTTGTAGCCTTTGATACCATTCATTAGTGTCTTGTTTTGATAATGAGGTGTGTTAGTGTTCTGTCAGCCCTTGTTTTCTGACATTTCCAGAAGTGTCAACATGGAAGGAACTGCCTTTTAAACTCTAGTTGTCAAAATCATTTGAGATTGTGATTATACAGGATTTGTTCTGGTGCAAATGTCAACTTATAGTTGTTGTTCCTTCATTTGGCTACCACTGTATTGTTGTGGTTCAATTTTTTGTGTTTGTAGAGTTACTATATTCAGAACTGATAACTGGGTTTTTGCTAATATACTCCTGCTGAAAAGTAATCACAGCTTAAAGAACCTAAGCACTGGAAACTGTATCTGATGTTCAGTTGGGGAAAAATTTTGTCTTCTAGTTCCTGATTCCTGTAGTTACCTCTGGAAAAAACCTCAGTCCAGTACATTAAGAGTCTCCTCCAACATGGTGCAGATGGGTCTCAATAATTCACCAACAGTTTATCTTACAAATTCTGTCACTAAATTGCTGCTTTCAATCAATTCTGCCATTGTCTCCCATATGCCAAGCAAAACATGTTGAGACTGTAAGAGACGTACACAATGTATATATGCTCTTTTAACTTCAATAAATACTGACATTTTGTATACACCTTTTCACAAATCATGGTGTGTTAAATACACTACTTCTTGTTATTCTTGCAGAAATGGATGCTGGAAGAGAAATAGTTGTAATCACTGAAGTTATTTTGAATTACTACAGTTTCTTACTTTGCAAATGCTGAATTAAGTTTGCAAGAAAAGCAAATTGAGTTAATTTAGGTAAATGAATTTATTCCAACATGTGAATTCCTTGGAAACTTTATGCAAGTCTTCTTTCTGCAGGCCAAAGTCACAGGCAGCACCTTGAATGGCAAGAAAGAGAAAATGCAGGCTGAAGAAGGTGATAAGGAGAAATGGGACTTTTTGAGTTTTGCTGAAACCTGGACCCCAAATGAAAGTCTGGAAGATCCCAAGAATGAACTTTTATTTACACATGTAAGACTCAAAACTTATGTTTTTCTTTTTTCTTACATTTAAAAAAAAATTACAACTGCTGTTCACTTTACTTTTCTGTGCACTGCAGACTTTACTAATGGAGAACCACTAAGTAAGTGGGGAAAAATTAGTGTAAATTCCATTTTAAGGAAGTGCTCTGCTGGGTATAAATATCATCTACAGTTTTATGATGGATCCTTATGTTAAGTTTAGGTGACTGACCCCACCCTCAGCGTCAGATAAACCCAAGTAATTTCTGTTTAAATTACATCTTTGTATTGTACTGAATTTAATTGCTTTAAGTTTAAAAGCAATGTTTAAAAGCTTTTCCTTGTAATCAAAAAAGGCACGCAGCATACCAGTTCTGTGTACTTGTTTTGTGATTGTGCAATTTCAGAATTTTCATGAGAATACTGAAAATACTTTTGATGAAACAGAAGAGGAAAGTTGAATTGCTTTTTCTCCTAGCTGTTTATTCTTAAAGGAAGTTATCTCTTGTTTCCATCTCCAAACTAAAAATAGCTTCTTGTATTAGAGAGTAATATTAATGGAGAAAAATCGTAATTTTAACAGCTTCTCATGAGGTAATTGTGTAAGTGGCATTTACATATTTCTTTCCTCTTTCCTAGTTTGAAAAGGAAAGACAGCACGACATACGTTCTTTCTTTTCCCCAAAATCCTCCACTGAGAAGAAACGCAAAACATTTTATGTTAATGAATCATCACATAATGATTCAGAATCTTCGGAAGTCACAGAAAAAGAGGATGCCGAGAAGAGCAATGAAAACCTGGATTCCACGAGAAGAAGTGATGTGGATACAATTTGTCATGAAAGTTCCTGTGAACGTGAGGCAAAAAGAGCAAGAAGCATGAGTGGATCTACTCCAGTCAGCTCCAGTAAGAAAAAGAACAACTTTTTGACTGGAAAAAAACGGCCTTTGTTTTCAGAAAAAAACAATGAAGTTCCTCCTTGCGGCTTAAATACTTCAGGCAAAAGTACGGCTTTAAATAAAGCTTGGTGCTGCAGTGTTTGCACTTACAGTAATAATGCATTGCTCCCGTACTGTGAAATGTGCAATAGCCCTCAAAGCAGCAATGGTAAGTAATGCGTGCTGCAGAGAAAAATACACCTTTTTCACTTCAGTTGTGATTGGTTTCAGAAAATACAGTGTTTTTGAATATATGAATATACACAAATCCAGGCAAAATATGAAGAGTGGTGTCTTCACATGAACTCGTTAAGTGATCCTTCTTAATTTTGCTTTCCCCAAGGACTTTTTGTTCTTCTAATTTGAAACAAATGGAAAAATTGGATAAATGATAACAGGGTATAAATTCAGTGAGGAAGAATATATGCTCCATTTTCTTTGCAGCAAATGTAGCTCTCCTTTTCCTTGAGCTTTATGGTTATGCTGAATCCCATTAAAAGGCAAACTTTTTCTTTGCCTCTCAAAACTACATGATATGGTCTAGATATTTTGTTAAATGGAGTATTGTATATTTGTTGCCAGAGACATTACCTGGAAAATAAAGCATTTCTTGCTCCAACAGGTCAGAATAGATGTTTTTTGTTAACTTTATTTAATCTATCTGGAAACTTAATAAAATATTTTTATAAAACTGTCCCCATATTTGCTATTTCAATTGCAAAGGAAGGAGTAAGAATCTTTTTTATTTATTTTTTAATTTTATTTTATTGAATTCTGTACTTGTTCAAGTAAGGAGGACTTCTCATTTTCACTGGTATAGATCAACACCTGGAAATCTAATTTGTGTGTTTATGGTGTGCAATAACTGTATATAATATAGATTAAGAATTGCATTATTTACTGCATATATTTTGACATTAGGCTAGATGTATGAAATTGCATAAATGGCAAACTTTGTTTCATGTGTTTATTCTCCTAATATTAAAGTTAGCTCTAGTTTCCTAAGGTGTTGTGCCATGATAATATTAGAAAATATAATGCAATTTCTTTGTATTTCAATTACATTACATACTCCTGTCTGTATTGATTAGGTACCTGTTTGTACAGGTAACATAAATAATTGCTTTTCTTGGTTCTTCATCTACAGTTGAGAGAAACTGTGAAGCTCCCATGAGCCAGACTGAGGAAGATGAGTCAAAGGACTGCAGGAGAACTGAAGAGAGAGCAGAGCACAATGCTGAAGATAGAAGTGAAGATTTCAGGGAAATGGTGACCCAGGAATCTGTTGAAATGAGTGAACAGGAAACTATTGAAACTGAAAATGAAGAAAGTGAAAAAAAAAGTGGAAAAGGTAAAGTGGGACTCCTATGAAAGAAAGATTATATCCCCAAACTGTATTAATGCCTCTGGCATGAACAATAACTTTTAAATAAAACCCTACACCTTGCAAAGATAGGTAGAAGTACATACACTAGCACCTAACTTTTTTGTTTTAGCCTGGGAAGTTTATTGAATTTTGATGGTGGATAGACCCAGCCTTTCTGTGCGACTCCTGAAGGAATACAGGGTTTTTGGCTGACTTAAGAACTGTGTCAAACTAGCAACTGTGAACCTGTATAGTTTTATTGAAACTTGTGATGGCATTTACTTGTGTTCAGGACAGCCACAGGCAAAACTGATGACAGGGAATTCAGGAGAAACAGAAAAATAAAAGACACAAATATCTTACTAGCTTGCTGCTTGAGTTGTGTCTCTTATTATGTTGTTCTGGAATTAGATACAGAACCCTCATGTGGTGTATATATGCATCTGGGTTTTGTTCCTTGTTGAACACTTGAGGGGTGAAAAGAAAAAAAAAAAGAAAGATAGATCTACAATGTTCATAAAAAAATGTGTTTGCCTGTACGCCAAATTGGGAAATTTCAGAAATAACTTCTTAAAAGCATGTATAATATTTTTAATGTGTGAGTATATGAGTAGACTGAATGAAATGAATGAAGAAAAAACCTTTTTTTATGTCAACATTGTTCCTCTTTACAGGAGATGTCGATAAATCAGACACTTATCCAGTATATGATGGGCTTATGTTTTGTGCAAGCAGGAATACTGATAGAATTCACCTCTATACAAAGGTAAACCTGAAATATGCCTGTTTATTATCATTCTAAAATTACAAAGTAAAATGTTGTCCTATGAAATGTGTGTGTATGCTTCCATTTGTTATACTTTATATAAAAGACCAGTATTTTTGTATTAACTGAAATGTACAAAACTCAGGTAGTTTATCATTCTAGTTCTTTTCAGTGGAATTACATAATAATTCCTTAGATACAGAACTTGTAACACTTCTCTTAGCTTACAAAATGGAGCTCATACATTTGCTGTATGCTCAGATCATCCGTTAGAAATGCAAGTGATCATTGTTCAAGATTTCTTTTTTTATTATAGTGTCTTATCACAAAATATTTTGATACAAGAACATTCAAAACTACAATAAAATTGACAGTGAATCCTGACAGACAAAATTAATAAAATATTGTCACCACATTTTCAAAAAGGTAGACGTTGGTGCTGTGTATAACTCAGTAACTTCCCTAATACAACACATTGTCATTAATCTGCAATGGTAACGGGAGTGCAGAAATGAGCAACTGGTAATTTTCCAGGTCATATTTCAAGGAGGTGTCAGAACTTTTCCAATTCCTTCTTTCAAGGGATAGAAAAGTTCTCTGAGAAGATTTCTTCAAAGCTACTGAATGAGTCAGTGTGTTCAGGTGCAACTGCAAAGCAGCACAAATAGCTGAGGACAAGTCCTAGAGATAATACGTTTTTATTGGGCTAGCTGATACAGCCAGGAAAAAGTTAAAAAGTGTGACCTCTTGTATCTGAAAACTTGTTAATTATTGTTAAAATGTATACTGTTTCTTACCTTTACATGTTTTATTCAAAGACAAAGATGCATTTTGGATGGTATTTGGGTAACTGCATATTGGTCTTGGTTGGTTTGGGCTTGGATTAGAGTTCCCTTATGCCAGAGACTGCTCAAAATCGTTCTGCTGCACCATGAGACGTGGGCCAATTCTGCTTTCATTACTTCTCTCAAATGTTTGCGAATCATCAGTAAGTTCCTGGGTCATATGTACCCAGTGGGACCACTTCTTTCTTAAAAATTATATGGAAGAGAACTTGTTCAGACATTTTAAAAAAAAAAAAATGTTAAGTATAATAAACAATGCTCTATTTGAGATTCTGATTTTAAATTGTAATTAAGTGACATTCTCCAGTATACAATCATTCAGTTCCCTAGGAAGTTCAGTCAAGAGGATTATAATTTCAGTTTCTTAATTACTATTTGCAAAGAAAAACATTCAGATATATTCAAAGTTAAAATTTTCACTGCGTTTGCTTTTAGATTTATTAATGTGAATTGTATTTCTTGCATCTGTGCTATTATGATATGTCTGTGGCTTATTCTTTGCTCCTGGAAAAATCTCACCTTGAGGGACTGAATTTAGTAGGAAGGGAGGATAATTCACTTGAAACTGATAAATCTTATTTTCTGTATTGTGCTACATGACATCTGTAAGCAAAACTGTTTGCTTGTCTAGGATGGTGAACCACTGAATCATAATTTCATCCCATTGGACATACAGCTGGATAACTGGGAGGATCTACCAGAAACTTTCCAGCAGAAAAAAAATCGTTTATTGGTAAGAACAAATTCTACTGGTAATATAATATAATGTGGAGGGGTTTGACTTATTTTTTCTAAAATAAATGCGGAACACTTCCAGGCCTTGGGATCTAGGCACAGTTTCATCAATACAAGCAGATCTTATAAATGTTGATGAGAATATTAATTTTGCAGTCTGTTACTTTGGCAAATTATCATTGCCTCCTGTTAACATTTCGGTAGATGGAATCAACCAGGCATCATTTAATTTCTCACGTACAGGATTAGTAACTAACATTCCTAAGTCAACAAAATAGCATTTTAAAGGTTATGAATTAAACAGGGCACATTAGGAATAACAATGTGCTAGGTTGTACCAGAGTTGCAATTCTGAGCAGGGCTTCACTCTCACTTAGAATCACAGAATCATAAAATGGTTTGGGTTGGAAGGGACCCCAAAGATCATTGAGCTCCAACCCCCCTGCCATGGGCAGGGACATCTCCCACCAGACCAGGTTGCTCAAAGCCCCATCCAGCCTGGCCTTGAACACCTCCAGGGATGGGGCAGCCACAGCTTCTCTGGGCAACCTGTTCCAGTGTCTCACCACCCTCACAGTAAAGAATTTCTTTCTGGTATCTAATCTAAATATCTTCTCTTCCAATTTCAAACTGTTGCCCCTTGTCCTGTCACTGCTCTTCCTGGCAAAGAGTCCCTCTCTGGCTCTCAGAGCCCCTCTCCGGCTCTCACTTCTTCCTTCGATCCTCTAACAACGCTCAGAGCAGCGTGGGGCACAGCTCACAGAATGATGTGGGGTTGGAAGGGACCTCTGGAGACCACCCAGTCCAACCCCCCTGCCAAAGCAGCTCCACTTAGAGCAGGTTGCACAGGAACGTGTCCAGGACATGTCCAGGTCCATGTCTCCAGAGAAAGAGACTCCACCACCTCCCGGGGCAGCCTGTTTCAGAGACATATCTCCTCTGAGAGATGTCCCCGCGGTTGTTTCAGTAATAAAGATCATGTCATAGCGGTGTTTGAGGAGAACATTAACGCTGTAAAACTAAGTACTTGAGTAAGGAAATCCGTAATTTAAATTTGATGTGCAATATTATCTGCTTAACATAGTTGTCTTAGCTGTTTTCTCCATTTAAAGAGAAATACAATTTGGAAAATCAGATTCTGTCGTGTGGGAGCAAAACTGATTATTTTTGGTAGGTTCTCCAGCAAGGCTGGAACGTAGATTTGTAGGAGAGATACCTGACTGATTCAGCCAACAGTTCTGTGAAGCAGCTAATGAGTGGGTAACACAGATGTTGCCAAAGGTTTTCAAAGCTATTTGCTAGAATGAAAAGACAAGTTAAGAATCCCCTGTCTGTGGGCACTGAGCAGCACCGCCTTATGGAACATCCTGTCCCCGTCCCTCAGCCTTCTCCTCTGGGTGAGAAGATCCATCAGTAAATGCTCCCAAACAGAATCAGGGAAATACCTTCTTGTTTCTGTTTCCATTATATCCTGCCACTTCTTTGATTTCTTGCTGCTCTGACTCTGGGGAAGTAAGACTCATCTGTACACTTTTACATTTGCCATGCAAAAATACTCCAAGCAGGAAAAGAAATTCGTTGCCATGTTGTAATCTTGAAGTGGGGAAGTTTGTTCCTGGATAAAGCTGAAGTCACAATTAAGCTTGTACTGCACAACGTGTTTGTTCTTCCTGTAGTCTGTGGTCAGAAACTGCATGATACTGACTGCTATAGGTAGTTGCAAGTCAGTGAGGAAAAGAGTGGAAAAAGGGGAGTGGGAAAAAAAATCCAAACAGCCACTTGTTCAGTTGTCATAATATTACTCCCCTTTATTTTCCGTTGTAGAGATGAGGATGGGATGAAATAATTTTTCCCCTACACACCTCCTAAAGCAAGCAGTCACGTTATAAATTCTAAATGTAGGAAGAGGGTTTTCTCCTTCACTTCCTCACTGTTCTGTGGTTAGAGTTATTGAGAAAATCCATTAGTGATACCAGTCCTCTCAGTTTACAGCTTCAAAGGTTGTTTGGGGTTTTTTTGTGGCTTCCTAGCATGTAAAAAACTAAGATTCAGTACCAGAAATTAAGTTCTTCTGAGCCTCTTTATTTTATTCTACTTTTGAATATGAAATACGAAATAAGAAAAGGTGATCAATATTCTGCTATATTCTCTATTTCCATTATGAAATACTTTGTTAAACAGTTCATCAGTTTTTCCTTGGGATCCTGTGCTTGTCAATATGAGATTGCTCTAAAAGAAGATGAATTGCAGGTTAAACTGCTCAAAACTAATGCTCTTTGAATAGTTTGATGGTAAAGCACATCTCTACTTGCTAGTCATGGATCTGGTGTGCTGAGCTGAAATGTCACAGCAAAGAGGATGGTAATATTGCCTTATGCGTGGTTGAGATAATTTGGTGATCTGATTTCTCACTTCATTAATTGCTCATTTACTATAATAATTTTTATTATGTTTGTTTTTCTGACACTGCCCTGTTGTAAAGGAATGTTATAACCTCAAAGCAAGTACGTCAGTGAGTCTGTTAAAATTGTACAGTTTGGAAAACTTCTGTGGGAAATATGTAGTCAAATTGAACAGCTCTTCCCATTTACCTGTAGCTTGGCCTTTCACACTGACATCGGGGGCTGTAACATTTAATCTGGTGTTAAGTGTGTATCCATCAGAAGGTTAGAGGAAAGAAGGAGAGTGGTCCATAAACCCAATTAAACATGCCATTCAAGTAACAGGAGCAAACTTTCCTTTTCTGGGAGGGCTGGTGCAAAAGGAAAATGGCTGCTGTAAGAAGAAAACTACTTCATGTCTGTCTTACTCATCAGCAAAGTCTTGCTTACACAAGAAAGGCTTTATCAAGAAACCCTTCTCTTATTGCTATACATTAGGTTGGTAAAGGTCATTTCTGGCCTTATTTTCTACCTTCTGGATCAACACACCTATCATAGGAAACCAATTATTTTAGATAATGCCAAAGCTGTCGGAATTCTTCAGCAGGTGGGGTTTGCAGCTTGTGTGAAAAATGACCCAAAGGGACTCTCTCTGATAATACCAGCTGTTTTCACCCAGTTGTGAAGGTTTTAATTCATAGCGCTCTGTCACTGCAATTAAATAGTTGTGTGTAACGCCTGTCGCGCTGCTGACACTGACCTTCTCCACCAGATCCTGAGGTTTGTGAAAGAGTGGAGTCGTCTAACAGCAATGAAGCAGAGGATTATCAGAAAGAGCGGTCAGATATTTTGTAGCCCTCTTCACGCTGCCGAGGAGTTGTCTAAAAAGCAGTCAGTGCTCAGCAGCACTAAAAGGTACGTGGCCGTTAATTTTTCTTCCTCTTAACTAATTGCTGCAGGAAGTTTGATAATGCTTAAATGTAACTTTCAGTGGAAGGATGCTGAGACTGTGGATGGGTTGCTGGATGATGGCTTGTCACATGGTGCAACCAAGCCCATCAGTAAACCTGCACCGTGCCCCTCTCAGCAGCTGTTCTGGTCGCTGCGCTGCTTATTTAAACATCTGGAACTTTTTGAGGAAAAATCATGACCTCAGGGACTCAAATTTAAAGTAAGGTCAAAGAATCTTGTTGTTTTCCCCACCTGGAAGCAGGAATAAATCATTAGTTACCATCGACGGTATAATTCTTTATTCATAATTCATAGCCTGCTCCAACCCTTTCTGATACTCATTTTTATTTAAGCAATTCTGTTCTCTGTGGATGATATTTCTCAATGTTATTGTTTTCCTTGCTGGGTGTCACTGAAAAGGGCTAATATTTAATCCTTGTTAAAATCTAAATTTACCTTTTTTCTACTTTCTTTCCTTCTTTTGATACATTGCCTTCCCTCACAGACACTTGCAGCATGGTGTTGTGGTTGCCCTTCACAAAACTTCTCCTGCGTTCAGATAATCTCACTGAGGTGTCTCTGCAAACTGCCCAAAACCTTCTCATTCCTCTCTGGCCCTGCTGTTAAATTCCCCAGGGCGACTCTATTTTGGCTGTAGGTGAGAATTCAAGTAAATAAATAGAGTTTATAATCCCAGTAATAGAAGGAGAATCAGCAGGCAGTAAGTGTTTCCTAAGCTGTTGCTGGATTGTTTTAGTTCATAAAAAGTAGGACAAAATGGGTTGGAAAATCTGCTGAAACCTACAGCCATCTTCTAAGGTATATATAGGGTTTGGCATATGTCTGAATAGTGGATTTTGGAAGAATGATCAGAGTGAAGTGATTCTAAGAGCTGTGTTGTTTTGTGTGCTTTTACATTAAAATAAAGAAGTGAGTTCAAACACAACGAACGGAGCACGGAGTCCCTCAGAGCTTGGAAAGCTCTCTGGATTAGCCCAGAGTTTCAGTGAGATTTCACCTAACGAAACCAAACAGCTTTTGTATTTCACTGTGGGGCAATATCAAATTGCTTTCATTTTCATAGTGTTACATCCAAACAACCCATCAGTTTTCCGGTTACAGCTGAATCTGGTTTTAGGAAAAGGAAGAATTACACAGTATGTTTTCCTAACCTTTATTCATTTCTCATCCGGGAACTGGGGGATGTTTTAAGAGAACGTGCCGCACCAATCTTGCTGCAGCCAAGAGCGGGGAGATTCTTCAGGGGAGATTTTTCCCTTTGTAGTAAATTGACAGAATTGTGAATTATTGCAGGTATGTGACCAAGGAGGACGTAGCAGCAGCCTCGCTGAGCAAAGCCAGCAGCAGCGGGGGCAGCGTGCGCCTCATCTCGAAAGAAAGTGGGGTTTGTCTGAAGAATGAAAACGCTTCTATTGAACAATTGGGTCATTCCACAAAGTAAGTTTATTAACACAAGGAGGTGATTAAGCTGCTTCTCTACTTTTAAGGTAGCAAAATTATTTGCTATGAGTGTTTACCCTGCTGAAGTGCAGTGTTTAGATAAGAAACTTGCTGTAGTGCTAATGAGCTATGTTTTATTCTTCTAACAATTTAGATTACGTCTGGTGTCTGCTGATATAAGTAACTGAATCTAATTAAAATGAAACAAGAAAATATTCAGTTATTCAGTGATTCAGTTAAAGAAAAGAAAAATCGAGCTCAGGCCTGCTTGTGAGGTCAACAGCAAATTGGGGAAACCAAATTTTCTTCTGTTCTGCCTCAAAATTTAGAAAAAGGGAGAAGAGAACATGAAAATTCTAGACAGAAAATGCCCTTTAATAAAATTTTATTAAAAATGCATTGTGTATCCTGCCTGGAGGTAAGCCTCCTTTAAAGCAGGAAATCAACAGGTAGCTTTGAAAGTCACAGAGAAAAACTCGGGATGTTTTCTTGGACTTTTTCCTTCTGTTAAAGAGGGGGCTGTGAAATATATTTTACATCTGTATGTGTGCCTGACTGACAGAAGCCACCATTTCTTTATAAACACAGCATTATTTCAGCTAATAATTCAGTGTACATGCCTAAATGTAGTAAGATGAACAAAAGAAAAATCTGTCATGTTTTATATTAAACCTGTGTAACATCTGTCATATCATCTGTCATTATGTTATGTTATCAAATTATGTTTAAATGAAAATTAAACCAAGTGGATGATTTGCCCTGCGCAGGTATCAACCCAAGCAAGGTATTTCAATTGAAAAGGGTATTTCAGAGCATAGGAGTTATCTAATGGAAATACACAGTGCTTAAAAGAAAAACAAACAAAAACCAACCAACCAAAATCCAACTGAACTGTTTGCTGAACGCCTCTATGAACAGCTGTGCTTTGGTCTCTGCAAACAGGTTGCTTTCGGAAAATGGAGAAGATCTGTCAGCTCTTCAACTGGAGCAGAGGGACGCTGAAGGCTCCTCCCCACCCAAGGGCTATTTGCAAGCCCTGGACAGCCAAGGGAACCCGCTCTGCCTCAGCTGCCACCAGCCAGCGGCGCGGCCGCAGCCAGGCTGCCGTGCCTGGGACACGCGATTCTGCTCTCACGCCTGCCAGGAGGACTTCTCCATTCGCTCCAGCCAGAGCTACCTCAGGACTAAAGTGTTTGAGATCGAACGCGGCGTTTGCCAGTTTTGTAAGCAAAACGCCCAGGAGCTTTATCTCAGCATCAGAGACGCGCCCAGGAGTCGGCGTAAGGAGCTGCTGGAGAGCTCTTGGATGTCTCACCTCCCACTCGGGCAGGTAACGGTACCGGGTTTGAAGCAGAAACAGCTAATCCATGTAGTTCTGTCACAGAGAGTTCAGAGAAATCCCAAATGTTCTTCTTACAGGTTTAAGATGGAAGGCTAATGTAGCACCAACAGAATAAGAAAAAACAACCAAAACAAACCAAAGAAATCTCAATGTCTTCTAACACATTTTTTGTCTCCACAAGGGACGGGCATCAGAATTTGATTCCGTAGGGATGTAAATAGTGCAGCTGGTTGTGCCTGAAATGCACTTCATTAATGAACTTTGGCTATGAAACAATTTAGGAATGGATGTAGTGTAACAGTACTAGCTTATTCCGACTTTGCAGGATGTTTGGTAGGAGCTTAACAAAAGCCCGTTGTCGCAGCTCCTCTCAGCATCACCTCAAAATGGGTTACAAATTCCCACCATTCTCCTGTGATCCTGATCGCTGCTTCGTTGACGTGAAAGCAATGGAGCAGGGAGGGAGAACGTTCCTGCATAAAGTGGGATTTTTATTCAGGAACTAAAATACTCTTTTATTTTCTGCTGCAAAGATGAAATTCTGCTTCAGAAGTTACTGTTTCCAAATTGTTTAAATAAGTTCTGCAGACACCCATCGAAACTTGCCAAAGAAAAAGTCATTTAGTGTCCCTTCTGGTATGTGTGAGATGGGCTGTGTCAGATGTAGCTTTTTAAAACAAGGTGGTGCACGTGGAAAGACGGAGCCGAGAAGTCCTGCAGCCTGTGGAGCGAGCACGACTCCGCGCTGTGTCCACCTTACCTTTGGAAAGCTGACACGGGGCTTGAGCACCTCAGGCTTCTCAGTGCTCGTTGTTAAAATTCCCACTTTCTTCACCAAAAACTTAAAATGACAAATCCCTAGTTGGGGTCCCCTTCTTCAAGCTGCTGCACTTTTTTTTACTTGTGTAGGTTTGGTTTTAATATCAACACTTGATTCTTTGGTCTTACGGTAGAACACACATGTAGTTGGAGAAGGAATAGCTAATGCTTCCCGTGTCGTGTCTTTCATTACTGCAGCTGAATGAAATGATAAGGAGCCCGGCAGAAGGCCAGTTCTGGCAGGTGGACCACATCAAGCCTGTTTACAGCGGAGGAGGACAGTGCTCCCTGGAAAACCTTCAGACGCTGTGCACGCTCTGCCACAGAGAGGTCAGTTGGGTGTAGCCAGAAACCCTCTCCCAGGCGGTGTTGGTAGATGGTGGGCAGCAGAAGACCATCACTGGTCATCTCCTCAGCCCTCTGCTCCCAGCCTCTCCATCCCACACCGCCAAAGTGAAAGGGAGCACTGAATGGTTTCTTCAGTATCTGGGAAAATGTCACCTTAATCACAGAATCACGGAATTGTTGGAGTTGGAAGAGACCTTCTAGAGATCATCTAGTCCAACTCCCCTGCCAAAGCAGGATTGCCCAGAGCACATCACTCAGGACTGCATCCAGGCAGGGTTTGAAGATCTCCAGAGAAGGGGACTCCACACCCTCCCTAGGCAGCCTGTTCCAGGGCTCTGTCACCCTCACCATAAAGAAGTTCTTCCTCATATTTGAGTGGAACTTCCCATGTTCCATCTTGTGCTCGTTGCCCCTCATCCTGTCACTGGGAACCACTGAAAAGAGTCCGGCTCCATCCTCCCTCTACCCACCCTTTAGATACTTACAAGCATTAATAAGGTCTCCCCTCAGCCTTCTCTTCTCCAGGCTAGAGAGTCCCAGCTCTCTCAGCCTTTCCTCATCAGGAAGATGCTCCAATCCCTCCATCATCTTTGTTGCCCTATGCTGGACTCTTTCCAGAAGTTCCCTGTTTCTCTTGAACTGGGGAGCCCAGAACTGGACACAGTATTCCAGTTATGGCCTCACCAGGGCGGAGTAGAGGGGGAGAATGACCTCCCTCGACCTGCTAGCCACATATTTGCATTTTATTACGTTGTCCGCTGCAAAATGAGGCTGAAATTTAACTATGCACTAACGCCTTCCATGGAGCACACTGCTGCCGAGTGACCCCACTTCCTGACCAGCCCTGTCTTTCCCTTCCCAGAGAACTGCCAAACAGGCCAAGGAGAGAAGCCAGCTGAAGAGACGCTCCTTGGCTACAAAGTACGGCTGCGACATCACAAAATTTTTCGTGAAGATGTAAAACACAACATGTGTTCGGTTGCGTTGTAACTCGGAAACCAGTGGAGCTACAGCGTCTTCCTCCTGCACCTAAATCCTTGTATCACGCTGTTGGTAGAAAGAAGAATGTACGGAATTAAAACAAGGAATCACTAATAACACTGACTGTCGGAGGGGCTTGAGTGAGTACATCCAAGGTATTGATCATGGTTATGTTTTTATGACCCAGCGGTTTAAAGCTAAATTTCTGTGTATAACCTTAATGCAATTTTGAAGCATTGGTGTTTTCCTGTTGTAATGGTGTTAGACCTGCAGGAATTGGAGGAAGTTTGTTGAAACGTCTGTTGGTCTTAACAGGGTTCATCTGTACTGGGGACACTATAGACCAAGAAGGTATCTTAGTTCAAATTCTTTTCTTTGTTCCTGTATCATCGTTACTGCAGAAAATACAGGCTCTGACATCTGTTGTGACAAAAATAGCGCAAGTGAGTGAGAGATTGGTCTCTTCTAAAACTGCCTCATGCCTACAATCCATCAATAGCAGCCTCCGAGTGCTCTGATCAGCCCTGAAAGGCCGACTGCTGGCACTGGGTCTGACCTACAGGGCTGGCAGTTAGGATTAATGGCTGTTGAAACCTGTTTTTATGTAAACCAGCTTGTATTAAAACCTTATTCATGATAAAGAACAATACATATTACCAATTATCTCATCAAAGGTAGTTTCTGGGGAATGCTGGAGTCCCATTCTCGATTATAAGGTTACAGAGATACTGGTTATTTTGGACTGTTCATGTGGCTTTAAGGTTATTTCAAATAAATACTTTTTTTTTCTTCCCCATGCCTTTTTTTTTTAAATTCTTTTTCTGTCTGAATGCCATAAGGCAGTAGTAAGTGCTGTCACACTACTGGATACAGCTTTATCTGGGGAAGATGCTCACCCTGGCCCCATCCCCTCCAAGGAGTTTCAGGGTAACAGCTAGGCCCCAGCTATCTGAGACAGAACTTAACTTTCTGTATTTACGTAGTCACGGTCACAAACAATGCTGTTCCTAGGTCACTTCAGGCAAGAAGGACATTTTAAAAGTACTCTGACGAAACAATTGCTAGTACTTGAAGCCTGAGAGCCAACAGTAAGTTCAGATTTATTGAATAACGTCAACAATACCGTAGCTGTTTCTACATTTTGCTTTACAAAGTAACGTTGATCTTTTGCTGATTCTCACTAAAACACAGGAAGATGACTGTAAAGCAACATTGGCACATACAGGTCGTAGTGTTCGCGTGACATCCCGGGGCGGGGGGGTTCGTTTACAGCAGGCGATGGAATCGTTTCACCGTATCAGCCCGAAGCCACAGTCTGGGTTCAAACACTCTGTAAATCCCAGGCACCTGCTTACAGCCAAACACCTCTGTACGCGTCCTCTACACCCAGCTTTGGCCCTTGCATGCAGGGAAGGATGGAAAGTCTCCAAAACCGTCAGCGATCCACTTAAGGCGAGCAGGATTCCTGGCCAGTTACAGCCCCAAAGATAGTTCTTTCTGTTTGGGAGAAGTGTCCAAGACAAGATCCTTCTGGATCTGCTGCAATGCTAGGAGAGTTTAGCAGGAACCAGAATGTACTGTATACTCTGAGTAAAATTAATGACATTTTAGAAGTATTTGCAACTTAGCCCGGTATTTTTTGGTCAATCACTAAATATTGATGATTGGCAATAAATACGAATTGCTTAATGCTTGTACGTCAATTTAAGTAGGCTACTGTCACTTGATAAAGTCTGATTAAGAACTGTAAAGCAGCACGTTCTGCATGAATTTCACCATGAATTATTTGCATACAGCCCATTCATGTCCATTATTAAACAAGCTATGGGAAAAAAGATACTAATATGCTCCCTTTGGAGAGAGAGGAGATTGCTAAACCTTCTTCCCCAAAGATCCGATTAAAACTACTTGTGGAGCCATTCCAGACCTCCAAGTTAGAGCTGCTGCCAGCTCAGCTCTGTCCTTGGGAACGTGACACTCTGTCACTAATGAGGACCGTACTTTCTCCTCGCCACAATCCAGTCAATCCGCGTTAACTTCCCGGAAGGAAAATGAAGAGCATGCTACTTGTGGAGACCCACAAGGTAACGGGGCTGGTTCCATCAGAAGAAGGTCGTATCTGCTGAAAAGGCACCTGCGAGTCGGAAGTCCTCCTTGGTCAGCACGCTGTACATGCGCTGGGGCAGCGGCTTGGAGTACGGAGCGGGGCGGGGGACAGTCGTGCGCAAAATCACCTCGCGACCCGTGGGCGGGGGGAAATCGGAAACGGCCCCCGCGCTGAGTCTTCGCTCCTCTGACGACCCCGATCTCCTCAACTCTTCATCAAGCGGCGGCACGGCCGAAACCTTAAAGAAGGGCAGAGGTAGAATTGCAGGGCAAGCTCTTTCTTAATAGTAGGATTCAGAAAAAAAATATTTCTTAAGAGGAACGGAGGAAGATTAGAAATGGTAAAACACGTCAAAAGGCTTCACGCGTACACAGAGCAAGACACTAATGGGATGTCAAGAAATAAGCTGTGCACGATCAAATGGAAGAACCTTCATGTGTGGGTGGTGAAACTCAGCCTAGGTTAAGCTCCTGATTTTCTGATGAAATGCCCTTCTGAAGCAGGGCGCTCCCCTCAGCTCGCTGTGGCTACACCAGGCCAAGCCGGCCTCCTTTTACAAACAACCAGTGCCACGACTGGAGTCTTCACAAAAAGTCACCTGCCTTTTCAGACTCCAAGTACTACCTCCATAGGTGCACTTCATGGCCAGAGAGAGGCTTGCCAAAGCGACGCTGCAGAGCAAGCGAGACGCTGTGCGATCTCCATCGGCGCTCAGTGCCCCAGAGCCACTCAGCAGCAAGACAAGAGTCTGAATACTGGAAATGGGCTGGCACCCACCAATCAGCCCAATGAGCACTTCCTAAGTATATATAGATATATATATACATACACAAACACTAATACAAATATATAGGCTCCTAATTTAAGTCCTAATAAAAGTGGCAGAACCCACCGGACCAACCCTCGTGGCCCCTCTCAGCTGCCCCACTGCTCCCACCCCTCTGCCCCAGCAGCAGGGACCTGCACCACAGGAAAAGTCACCAGGGACAAGTGCCACTTGTTCCCACAAGAGCAGTTCTAGGAAACCAGAGAGGGTTCTCCCTGTTGCCACACTTCTTCACGTAGTTACCCCAGTTCCCCAAACCTCTCTGTATCTCTGTCCAGAACGCTCAGCGGTGTCAGTAAGTTCTGGTGTGTAGGACTGTGACATTCAGGGACTGTCCATCTCTACCTGACCCCCCAAACATCTGGCTGTTTGATACACCAAACACAGTGACAGCAACAGAGAAGAATATAAAGGCAAGGTCACATATTTCAGCATCAGAAAACGTTAACAGTCACTTGAAGAAACTTTTTTGCTTGGTTGTTTTGGGGTTTTGTTTATTTTTGTTTTGTTTTGTTTTTAAAAAGATTTCTCTCTCTTTCCCCTACCTGTTAGGCTCTAAAAATAGTCTGTGAATGAGGAAAAACCATTCTGGAAACACAAAATTATTTTTATGCTTAACACATGAACAACAGATTAAAACTAAACCAGGCTGCTGCTGCGCTAGATCTACCGAAAGGTTGAACTCTATGCAGCTAGGGAAGATGAGCGGGAAACGAGGGACAAAGTTGGTTACCTCATCAGAAGATTCAGTCAGCTTGGAAAGGGATGAGAAAAGAACCACGGATGAAAGATAGAAACAAAGGCAAGTCAGAGGTGACTTACAAGAGGTTAGAAGGAGACTGTAGGTTTAAGAGACATCATGCACTCTACTCCCAAGAGCATGCACTTGCTATCGTAATCTTCCTGAGAAAATTTGAGAATATAACAACACATTTCACACAACTTGGAGAGGAGGCCAGGTTCAAAAGGTAACAAACAAGGAAGCCATTCACCTTCTAGTAACCAAAGAGCTCTCTACGGAAATAACTCATGGTGGGTTAAACACGAGGGGTTTATGTAGCAAGTTACCTCCTGTCCCACTAAAAAGTCAAAATTACCAGTGACCAGCTCCAAGTGGGAAGTGCCTGTAACCTATCTTTAGGTACTGATGTTTCAAAAGAAACAAACCCCTAGACATTTACATGCATCTCTTTTGAAAATTAACGCTAGTAACTCCTACTCAGCTTTAAAAACATGATTACTGGATATTACAAAGGCAAGCACATACGCTTGCACACGCTTACAGGGCACAACCTCAGGCTTTACAGGGAAAGTGAGGCTGGTCGACATGTTGAGAATTGCAACCAGATTTTCCCTAGAGACTAGAAGGATAAAATAAACGTTCTGATTTTCATTTCTGAGAATAACCACGGGCTGTTTTCAGAATGGTCCTTTTTACAGATTCTTATAAAAGCATCCATACCTTCGAAGTGTTTAATATCCAATCATGATATTTTTCCAGCAATGATTTCCAAAGGGGATTTCAGGCTTTAAGATGTCTGCAGTACCATGCTACCTTGTTATTATCACTGCAGTTAAATTTCAGTTAGATAATTTGATGCTATCAACGGGTGTAATTCTGACAGTAACTGACTGCAGTCTAAGCAGCCTGGAAATCAATACTTTAAGGCCAATTATTACAAAGACTGATTAAGAGAAAAAAGGAATATTTATACCAATACAGGCTGGGGAGGGATTTCCAGAAAATACATACAATACTGGCAATAAGTAAATTGAATGTAGAGTTGTACTGGAAAAGAAATTACTAGTTTCCACAGAAGAAATCTCAAATATTCCAAGGATAAGCCTCAGTCTAAAAAGTTACTCCTTATCAAGTATTTCATATTATGATATGTTTCTCTACATTCCTATGTGAGACAACACACTTGATTGTTCTTGCCGTGACGTTACACATACTGCGTAACTTGAATAAAGCAGAAATTTCTGCCATAATAGCATTACTGATGTTACCATCTGATGTAAATCAAACATTAATGACAGCTCTACCTACCCAGCTCGCTTTAATCGTTTAACATCCCAGCTTATTTATTCTTCCTTCATTTTGCAAGGTTCTCTTACTGCCAAAATCATATTGAACCTCACAAAAAAACCCTCAAGCACATTTATGACAATACATGCATATATGCAGACAAAATAAACTGGCATCATATGGTAGGTTGTTGTCTTATACTGCTAAAATTACAAGTGTCTTGCAAAGCAATGAAGCTCTTACCCTCTGAGCATTCACGAAGAGCTTGTGAATGATGCTACCAGCAGGTCCTCTTCCTGCACCAATAACTGACACCTCCGGCTGGTCCAGGAGACAGTTTACGAATCTGGTGGCACAAATTATTGAAAAGGAAAAAGGAATGTTTAATTCTCAGCTGTATCTAGTTTGCTGATCTAAAACCAGAACTGTTTCTTGTGAGGAGGTCTCCACCTCGCACCATCTGCACAGAGCCAGAACTGGGAGAGACTCTCAAGAGTTCTAAAAGTTTAAGGAAAACACCCTGACATTTCTCAGCATCCCACCCAAACACCATCATCACCTTTTCATCCCTCGTTTTCCTCTACCCTAAAGACTAACCCCCCCCTCCTCAGCCTTCAGCTGTTCCCCCCACCTTGCTGCTTTCTTTCATGCTAATACAAGCAGCTGTTGATAAGGTGGGTCAAACCCCAGCTGAACACAGCAGCCTCCCACGCAAGGTCAGGAAAGGCAGGATTATACAGCTGCTTGCTTTGAGCTCCAGCAGCAGTGCCAATTAACACCTGGGTTGCAATTCAGCCTCAGAAAGGATTGCTTCTCTCAATTAACTATAAGTGGAACCCAGGCTCCTAACGCAGGTGTATACACTCAACATGAAAAGCTTTCATGGTGTCAGCCACTCAGAAGTAACATGACAGTTTTTTTGAGCAGCGATACGTTGCTTTGGTCAGACACCAGTCCCCTGAGCTCCCAACGTGTGCTACAAAGATGTCATCTCTCCCTCTCTGCAGCAGCACCAAGAAGCTTTTTTAACATAATGTTACATTTGTATGGTTCCTCAGTAACATTTCAAATTAGTAAGGAGACTAGAATAAGAAAATGTAACTTTGGGGAGGGTATTTTATTCCATATTACTTAGAGAAAACACTAAATTTCTAGTCCTTTCTAATTTCACCTCTATTGTAACAAAGGTCATCAAATATACCTTTTCCATACATGAAAAAATAAATTACATCCCCAGTACTGTCAAGATAAAAACAAATCCATTAAATTAATCTGCATCACATGTTTTCAAAGAGATGGTTACTTAGAGAAGCGTTTAGGGTACCCACATCCAACATCTCTAGGTAGCCTAGGGACAGGGACACCTACTAAATAAGATTCCTTAATATTTCTGTATTATCACCACTTCCATTTGTCCTACATTTTGACACTACAAAAAAAGGGCATCAGAGGAAAACAAAACCAACACAGATGTTGTTTGAAAAAAAAAAAAAAAAAGATAAGGAGGGGGGAAATATTTAGGGAAAAAAATCAGTCACCTTTGAAGATCTTCTTTCTCCTCCTCATTTTCACATTTCTCTACCCCAAATTTTGCTTTCAGAGACCTGGCCCTGGCGATGATAGCTTCCACACTCATGATCTGAGCAATGATTTCCTGCAGGAGTTTAATAACAATGAAAATTAAAAAGATGTTTTTTTAGCGCTCCCATGAACAGTGTAAAAGTCTATTAAGTTTTTAGCTCCAACCAGCATAAGCGTCTTACTTCCAACTTCTTTTCCTCTGGATTTGGGAAACGTAGAACCTTACTGGAATGGGATATTATCTGCTTAATAATCTTCTTAACTGAAGATATATCTTCTAGTGCTTCTATTAGGAGGAAAAGAAATGAAGAAGGTGTAATTACTGCATCCATGTTCATCCTAAAGTAATTTAATAATTTATTAAATGTTATTTACCTTCTTCCTTTACCTTGAGTACAGCTGCATGGATGATGCAAGGCAAGAGATGCCTTGCAAGGTCAGCTGGTTTCTGAACTGCAAGGTAATGAAGCACCTATACCATTAGAAAATTCAATATATTAGTGACCAAAACTGCTTCCCAAAGATAAAGTTAACTAGGGTCACAAGCCCCAGAGCTCTTTACCTTCTCTGCCTCTCTAGTGTCATCAAAGAGTCTCTTCTGCCTCCGAGCCGGGACTGGTTTTGCTGTCTCCCAGGCCTCTACCCACATGTTGCTTGGAATCTTCATTCGGGCACTCAGCTCCCCCTTAATTACTATATTCCCCTTCTCATCAACGACTTCCTCTTCAATGTAATCCCGAGGGGAGTACCACCGCACAAAATCCTCCAGACAACAGCCGGGATTAGCTGCCTGGAATGAAGAGGAGATGAAAATTGTGCCTGAAAAGTCCTATAAAAACATGGTAACCTGGGTAGGAAGGCAATACGTTTCCATGGGTACAGCATAGGGTAGGAGCCCAAACTCAGGGAATTCTGTTCAGTCACCAAACTGTACACTAGGCAAGAGGCCTGGGAGGGTGAGGGAATAAAGCATAAACCAAGACAAAGGCAAGGGGTAAAACCCACACCATCAACAAAAACAAAGAAACCTTCTTACTGCCCCAAAACAAGTACATTCATCACCTATTTCAGGCAAGCTCAAAATTATACCATTAATTCAAACTTCTATATGGTACCTGATATATGCAATAAATATGAACTTTCACTAATTTTTTTATGCATAAGCTTATACCATTAAAGACTTATATGAAAAACAGCCAAGCCTAAAAGAATCACTAGGCTGCATAAAGTAACAAAATTCACCTTTTCTTTTTCCTTTTGAAAGGAACTTAAAAAAACCCACAAACATTCCAAAACAAAACAACTTCATTTTTCACGGATGCAACGTGAACACAAATAAATATATCCACAGGTCTAGAACATAAACGGAAACCCAGCTTTCTATGCAATGTATGTAACAAGAGGGCACTTCCCCTTCAAATTAGGGTTCTATATTATTATTTTGAGATTCTAGATCACTTGCACTATAGAAATAAAACTGCTACATACATATCTAATATGACACGAGTCACTGCTAATCAACTGATAGTGATATGTTATACTCTTGCTCTACAGTACATCTCTACTGTTTCACTACAAACATTGCGATAATTAAAAAAAATATGAAATAGCTATTTCATGACAGAATCTTCAATCATTTTAGCGTTTTGAGATCCTTTGATGCAGTAGTGTACGTGCTCTTAGCTCCCTCTGCAGAGCTCAGAAAAGAAACGGAACAAACTACCCCAAACCACAGCTAGTCCAGTCCCAATTTGATGAACAGCTGTACAGGACATCTAAATAGCGGTAACTTATCCTTCCTGCTAAAGAACAAAACATCTTCAGCTGTACATAAAAGCTATGTTCACCTCCCCAGAGTCCCAATAACAGAACTGTGAATGCATTAGTAGATTTTTCTTTATACCGTCTCTACATTTTATCCATTTGGAGTCTGGTTAAAGGTGCATTTTACAGAGCTAGACACAGTGGAAAGCGCAGGTGAGAGAGACACTAAATGAAAACTACAAAGCGGTGGGAGGGAGACACGTGTCTTTTTGACTCAGGACTCTGATGCTCGCTTTTGTTCTGGCATCATTTTGTATGGACTTGTCTGAGTTTCAATTCCCAATTTATCAACTGTATGTTTTTTGCAGGCTTTTTCCCTTCCCACAGACATTGTGCAAATTTACTGGAAGGTTACAGCATAATAGACTGGACAGTCATAAGATTTTGAAATGTCCCAAGAGTTTTATCAGTAGGTTTTTATTTTCAACTTTAAACTATTGTGAAACTGTTTTGTGGAGAAAAAACCAAACACAACTTGTCAGAAAAACCTTCAAAATTGTTCAAAACAAGCAAGAGGGATAGTTTAATTAAGAAAAAAGCCAGTCTCACGGAATTCTTTAAGTAGTAGTACCTTAAAAGACTCCATATCTGAGAGCAAGCAGGCACTCTGCATGCGTGCCCGAAGATGAGCACCTTCTGCTGATGTCCCCAGTTTTGCCAGTACCTCAGACTGTTCTTCCAGCAAATCTTCAGTCATGGGTGCTGGTTCCTGCAACATGGAAAAAGACAACTTTACAAATGGCCTCTCCTAGACTTAGCCCTTAACGAGAAAGGAGGAGTGGAAAGTTCCCTGTCACCAAAAGTTCATTTGTTTGTTGAGATGGATGAAAATCCACCTATAACAATGTAGAATTTTTGCTGTTGATGCTGTCAGCACGTAATTAATTGACAACATTTTGCCTGACTACACTCTGCTCGTAACTTTTACCCAGGCAAAGCAACATTCATTCAAAATTATTTTTCTCAAGTGAATGAAAAGTACTATATTCTTCATGCATAGCTGATTGCAAACTACTTCCTCTGACACCGCTGCTTCCTATTTCACCCCTAGTCACTCTACAAGAAAGTTGGTGGCAGGGAACATTTCTAGTAGTTTGATGATAAACCTGCTTTAGATAATGAACCTGATGGCTGTGGCCTTTTAGATGTGAGTTGAGAAATGGGGCTTTTTTAAAAGAAAAAAGAAAAAGAAGCAGCAGCAAAACTGATCCAGTAGTCTGGTCAGTCAGCTAGAAATCTTCATGGTGGAAGGACCAGGGCAGTTCCTACTTCACGGGAAAGAAAGGGAGGAGGGGATGGAAGATGCCTCAAGAGCTGGAAATAAAAAGAACACCAGATTTCAAGGTAGTAAATGCAGCTTAATTCTTGTTTTAAAAAAATCTGGTTTGAGTGAAATTTGCTAAAATGACCCATTCTCAAATAAAACAAAGGGCATGTGAGATTTCAGTTTAACAGCCTCATCAAGTCTTAAAAATGGAAAACAAGGCCAAAACCACTTGGCAATTTTAACAGCAGATAAGAATATAACCTGCAAGCTACACACAACTTCACAGCCCTAGGCAGGAGCCATATTTGCAGGAGAGTCGTATGGCACATCTGGCTCAGCTCTTGCTCCCCAACCTGTGTTATTGGGATGTAGAGAGGCTCTCCTGGATGCAGCAGCGTCAGCTTCCCATGGGGATGCAGGCGACCTTCTGGTTTTAAGGTTACAGGCTCTTTGTTGCCTTCTTTCGCTCCTCCTTTCTTTCCATTATCCTGCCCATTTCCTTTAAGATCTTCTGTGTCACTTAGACATTCAAAAAATTCCTCTTCACTGTCACTCCATGATTCCCAAGACTTGCCAACTTCTTTTTCTTTATCAGGGTTATCTCCGGAGTGTTCTGCTCCTTTGCCAGTATCACCAGGTGAACGATCAGACACGCTCCCCCTTTTCCCCTCATCTCTTGCCTTCTTTCTTTCTATGCAACAATTTAACATCTAACAAGTGAAAGGGGGAAAAAAATTGTTTAGCAATTATTTCTCTCATAAAAACAATGTCACAGAAAAACTTGGAGAGTCACCAAAAGTCTCTTATAATTCTAAAAGATAATAATTCCATTGAACTAGTTTCTATAACAAAGATTTCCCAAGAAATAAAATCCAGACCCAATAATACAAACGTAATCAAATCTACAAAACCCAATATATTTAGCTAATAATTGCTATAATTTTGACAATTTCCTTAGGAGAAAAAAATCATTCTTAAATTTGGGATATTTACCTGAAGTTTCTGGTGCAGTAAACAGCATCTCAGATCTGGAGGGCCATTAGCTAATCTAACAAAAGGTAGAAGTGTAACCATTATCAATTACAAAGTTGAATCTTTCACACACATGCGGTCTTAAATCATATGAAATCCAGAAGAGGGGCAAATATCCACATTGAACCCGCCCCCACCATTTCAACTACACAGCTCTTCTATGATCTCAAAAGACAAGACAGTGACTGAACAAGAAGTTAAACTACATTTATTTCTTAGAGGCCTTTTCTGAAGCTCAGAGATCATTCCCACTAGTACAAAACAGACACACCCTGGTCAGTTTTCCATTTGGATGTTAAAAGGGTAACTGTTTTCAAACAAAACTTAAGAACCTTTGACTTTACTTTTAAAACTGCAATGATACAGTAGAGTCATCTCTATACACTTAAAGCTCCATTCTGTTAGTGTAACCATTTGAAAGTGCAACATGGCAAATAAATGGCCTGTCCATTCCATTTAAAGCAAAAAAAAAAAAGGATATATTTTTGCTCTACATTGATATCTCAGCTTGCCAGAACCCTTCATCTGTTCTGCAACAAGCTCTGCTGCAGCAGATGTGACCTGGAAGGGTTGGAATACTTGAGACAGCATCGGCTGCCTGAAAAAGCTACTTCACCAGCAGGAACAGGGAATTCTCTTAGAAAAGTGGAGAAACCACACTGCAAAGCAAAGGTGCTTCTCACTACATTAGCTCCTTCATTTCCATCCAGTGATAAACTGGAAGCCAACCATTTGCATAAGTGGGTTTTTTTGCCCCCACCCTCACTCCCACTGTGGAGAGCTCTACCTTGAGCTTCCTCCAGACACCTTGAAGTTTTCAAAGGAGGGCACAGACACTTTTCCCTGCTGCCTACCCTTTAGTGCTTTAAGGAAGTAGGGTAATAAAAATAGAGAATAGCACTGGCAATTTTTTTTAAAAAAAAACAACAAACAGTATGTTTCAAAGTCATAGTGAACTCACTCTATTCCTGAAACTAACAATATTTTCTATGATAAAGCAACAACAACAACAAAAAAATCTTACCCCGGAATAAGGTAGTTGTTCTCCCATCTGTAGCGCATTTCCAACACAAATTCTTGCCAAAGGTGTGCCACCCCTTTAACTCCTCCATGGTAGAAGTTTATCATACAAAGACATAAAGCTAGTTTGTATGTCAGACTATCAGAAGGAGCAGATTTAAACTGACTGAAGAGATTCTATGTGGAAAATAAAAGAAAGCAGGAGATAGAAAAGCAATTACATTTTTTTCCAAAACCATACGATCTCTTTCCTGTTTGGTAATACAATTAGCTAAATATTTAAACCTATAAGTATAAGCTACCAAAAAAACCTACAGTCTTTGAAAGAAGAAAAAAAACGTAGAAGGAAAAATCTAAACAGAACAAAAAAACCCCCACCAAACAAAAAGTTCCCACAACACCACCACCACCACCAAAATAATCACTGCTTCTCCCTGGAGATTCCACAAAGGTAACTTCATCTTTCCAAAAATGATCTATTACAAGACATAGGGGAACCACAGTAAAGTCTGTCTGAACACACACTCAAAATTGCTTTCTCTCCCCTGAGTGTCAGTAAAGTCAGTAAAACTTACATAGTCTTCATTCTCTGGCGGAGGATTGTTTCCTGCAGAAGCGCTAGTTCTGTTTTCAAATCCATCTGCGAGCTTGTCAGCAGCATCAGGAAATAAGAACTTCAAGAAAGAAAAATAAAATCCAAACTTGCATCAGTATGGTTTTTCCTGCTTTTCCCACTTTCTCCCTAGAGCTACTGCTGGTTACACACCTGCAATCCCTATAACAAAAAATGTTACAAGAGTTCAGAGTTTATTTTCATTCTACTTATATTGTAGAGACTTGTAACAACTTGGTCTGTTTCAGAGAGCTGATAAATGCAATTCCAATAATGGAACTGACATCAGAGACCTTTATTTATAGTTCTGCCGTAAACTCTAAACCAAATGCATCCGTGGAAGCATGAAACTTGTATTTTACATGCATTTAATGTGCACAGACAGCTCACTCACCAGAAGAATAGTGTTCAGAACTTCATTGTTTAGAGGTGATTCATCTACACCTCTGTGTTTGCGAATTTTTTTCTTTGCACTGTGAACCATATTTGTGACTGACAATTTATGGATTGGGACCGGTGCTGGCTCTGTAAGCTTCGACAAAGCATGAGTAATATCAGCAACCTCTATGAAATAAAATAAAAAATAATTAAAACAAACCCAAAAAACCCAGAAGACTGTCTCTTAAAAAAGCTCACCTGTCATATTCAGTCTGTTTATCTTGTATCGATTTTTAACACCCTGTTAGCCAAAGCTACACCCCTGGGATCTCAGGTTCCACACCTTATAGTGTTCTTAGCCACAAAGATAAAGCAGCAGAACAAGGTCACGAAGGAGTCCCAGACTGTCCTTGATTTATTTTACTGAATGAAGCCTAGACTGGGTTGGCTGTAGGTAGCGCCTGCCACCTACTGTAGCTGTACTGCACTCCTGCAGACAATTACAGGCAGAGTATCAGCAAAAAGCCTGCTGACGAGCCAGTATTTAAACTCTTTTTATACATGAAACCAACAAATACATCGTAAGTAACAAAGACCATTCAAGCAGATGCAGGAGCTTTAGATGAGCCTTAAATAAACCCAGTATTAATCACTATACCTATGACCTTACACGGTGTCAGCACATAATTCATCAGAAATTATACCAAGTAGCACTGACCAGAAAATTACAGAAAATGCCTAACAATTAAAATCAAGTAACACAAATCATCAAGATTTTAGTCTTACCTCTTCCTTCCTCTTCAAATGCAGATCTTCCAAGTATCTCATCAGTTGACTCCTTCCGGCGACAAAGCTTGAAGAATTCAATAAGAAAGTCACCTATGAGAGAAACAAAGTTTCTGAACAGCTACGCAATTAAAGTCTCATTGAACACTAAGCCAACCCTCAAAGAGATTCCTAAGGGACAGTACGTTTTAGCTTTTCATCTGAAAGAATGCGATAATTTGTTCTGAAGCACAAATATCTTTAAACCACATAATTAAAGCTTAGGAAAACGCACATCTAGACAGCTATCAGCTGCCCCTCCAGAGCACAGTTTTGGATGCAGCTAATCCACTTCTCCACACAAAGCAAGATGAAACTTCCGCAGCATGTTAATTGTTTTTACTTTTGGAGCCCACAAGCTGAAAGGCGAGGACGGACAATAGTACAGCTCTCCAGGCATACCAAACCTGCCTGTCAGAAACTGAGTCATGTAAGGAAATTAATATATGCAGAAGCACTTAATAAAATTTAAAGTTTCTAGGAAATCTGAATTTTCAGAGAACACACAATAAATGCTTATTCTCTGGAAGCTGGTGAAGCAAGAACAGCAATGAAGTTCATGGTACACAGACAAAGAATAACCTACGACAGAAACTTATGTTTTTGCAAAGCTTGTGTTCTTGAAAAAGAAGCCCAAAATACTGCCCACTCAAAAAAATAAGGAGAGTGAGGAAACGGAGGCCATCAGGTAATCAGCAATTCAATCTTAACTTCACAACTTACAGGCTTAAAATCCATAAGAGAAGACGGGGAATTCTGATGTCTTACCCAATAGACACTGAGGGTTATCTGCTTTTCTGACTCTCACAGACCACTGTGGCGCTTGAATAGGATCCAGGTCACTTTAAACAAAAAAACAAAACCAGTGTTGTGCTGTCACCATAAGTACACAAGAGAAGAGTATCAAATTCTCAATACATGTAATGTCATAGTCAGTTATGCCATGGAAGCCAACATACACACCACATTCCATACAAGAACATGACAAACACTCTAAAACGCAGGCAGGAGTCCCTGTTCTCACGTACATGTGTAACATGAATATGAAACACATGAGAACAATTCAGTTACAACTACATTGTCATCTTTTAAAAGTGTATTGATGTTGAAAACTCATTTCTGTATTAATTTAAACAATAAACCACTTTTCTTCTTCCCTTCTTCCTTAAGTATCAGAATACACTGTTCTTCCTCTTTAGAAGGCTCTGCAGAAAAACTAGATTATCATTTCTTGGAGAGGGATGTCAATCGGTTAATTCTTTTTGCTGTCCAACATTCCAATATAATCTTTTCCAAGAAATATGCAATACACAAAACTTTTAAGTCTAGCATGAGACTATGCCAAAAATGGACATATGTTCTGTTGAGATTACAATAAAATAGTATTTTCTCACACAGAAATGTATTTCAAAAGGTGTTTTCACAAATGAGATGTTCTCTCAACTGACCTTAGTATTCCTCAAAATGGGAATTCTCTTTCACACAAAGCCATGCACAACATTTCAGATATCACTAAAATGCAATAGTTAACAAATACAGTGCACTCCTAGGTAGCTGCAATTCAGACAAAATACTTACGAATAAACATCATTGTCAACAATTATGCCTTCTGTTAGGTGGGGCCACGTGGTAGCTAAATGAAGCTCACTGAAACAAAACAAGATTTAAATCTTTCAGGGCTGGTAGAAAACGTCCTCTCTATCACAGTTAAGATCTTGGAAGGTATTTGTGAGTGTGATAGTACATTTTTAAGTGCCTGTATCTATTTTTCAGCTAATTTTTCCAGAAGTGTTTTCCCCTGAGTTTTCTCACTGCATATGTTCTACTGGTTATTCTACAGCACGTCACCCAGTGTTGCACCAAACTTTGCTAGTGCCTGGCGTACAGGGGACTGTCACAGCTCCTCTCTACAAAGGGTGAGGTTGTGCATTGTGTTCTAGGTATCCGAGTGCAGCATTAAACACTGTCTGATACATTCAAATGATTCCTAGATTTGCTGAGAGGTGACAGGGTGCTCAGGAAGGGAGAGCACCCTGTCACTCTCTCTACTACAGAGAGATTGTAGTAATTCAGTTTACAGACCCTCTCAACACAAGCCTTCTACAAACATCAAAGCAAAAGAAGAGAGCGAGTCCAGCCCCTGAATGAAGGCACACCATTTTTAATGTTTATCTCCAGTTAAGGTATATTTCAACATAATGGTTTCAGACATAAATGGAGTACTCCAGAAGTTTATGGTGAAAGATTTAAGAGCTAGAACTCTGTATATCATTAGACAATTTTGTAAATGGTCTTATTTGCTATTAGACCATTACTTTTCATAGATGTTTCTTACGTACTTGAGTAATTCAATCACCTGTTAGGCACTCATTAAGTGATAGGCAGGCAAAGCTAAGATTTGAAAAAAACCATACCTTTAAGTCCTCCATTAAGGAAGTTATAAAACATAGTTTTCTGAACTCTTATCTTACCTAATAGGATCCTCACAGGCACCAAACGGTAACTTCCCAAACTCAAGGCCTCCAACTTCTCCCCCAATTAGAGCATCTATATCTGAAGACAGATCAACACATTTTCCATACAGAATTTATGGAGTATTTTAAGAAGCATATCATCTTAATTTCATCTTAATTAAAAAGATTGTTGTGTGTAGGATGATCAGAGAACAGCTGAGCAGCTAAGGTGACAGAGCTATGAAAATGCAATCCTAGCATACAGTCCAAGTAATTGTTCCCAGTAGAAACTGGGAAGTAATCATGCAACAGGACATTCAAAAAGACAGATAAAATTCTTCTAATCTGTGCTGAGGGAAGGTTATTCCCTTCGTACAGACAAAGATGATACCTATAAAAGCAGACTTAAAGATTCAATGTTGACACAAGAACAAATAGACAAAAATATTTAGGCAGGAAATCAGTTGCAAACAGAAAAGGAAGACTCCAGAAGCGCAACTCCACAAAGTGAAAAACCAACTACTTTTAAAAGGTTGACAATTTTATGAAACAAGTGATAAATTATATCTTCTACAGTTAAAAACTTAAGCCAATGATCTGGGAGATTCCCCCTAATCCCAGGTACTTAAAGCCCGCCCTCAGCATCCTCAGCCACTTCGCATGTTATATCCTCCAAATATATAAACCAAAAAGATAGTCTTCACTGAATAAAAATTTAAATGGGTAATAAGATATTGTAATGCCATTATAATAATGCTATTACACCATCTGGTCCTTAATTTTAAATGCATCTGGCAAACTGTTTACATGCAAAACAAGTGAGGCATTAAAACAGAAAGTACTTGGATAACTTAATTACGTAATTTCTTCTTCAGAGAAGAAAAGAAAGACACATTTAAATTCTTCAGCTTTATTTGAGAAGAGCTAATTAAGTGAGGGTAATAAAGCACAGGTCCACTTCTTCACAATGAACATGAAACCACAGCTGCATGTAGCAACATCAGTAAAAATGATGTTGTTCATCTCCAGTTTCTGCAATGCACTATGGCACTAGCTCCCTTAACCAGAACCCTCTGAAAGAGTAGAATTTATTCAAACTCTTCAAATCAAGAGATACGGTCAGAGCGGTACAACTCATTCATGACAAACCAGGGATGCTGACTCAGTGACTAACTATAGCAAGGCAGGAGACACTGCAGAAGACACTGACTTCTGTGTCTGCAGAATTAATAAAAAATACAATCTGTAGAACTGGCTTTGCACGTTCTTTAGGTAAACTTGGTTTACCTACAAAGAGAAACCATCCCTTAAAATGGCATTGATTTTCTCTGACCCTTAAGAGGAGGATTCTCTTTAAACATATTTTCAGCATTTCCTAGGTACAAAGCACACAGGATCATCTTCACTACAGACTTCTTCAAAACATGTTTGATTACTCCAAGAATTATTTTTTTTTTTTTTTAAAGCAAAGGAAAGCCAAACAATTAGGTAACCAGACCAGGGTCATGCAGGTTCTGTCCCTCTAAGTGTGCCCTAAATACTTAAACCTTGTTACATAATACTACCAAGCCAAGAATAAAACTTGGGCATTTTAATTGTTCCACCACCTTGTGCCCAAAATACCACAACACTAATAAAATGTCTGTTAAGAAGGAACTAACATCTACCTTTTTGCTATAGAATTGTCTGCCTTTGAGCCAGGAGAAGTTTGTCATTTATTTTCTGATGCTACCTCTATATACATAGGTCTGTTAAGAACAAATCTCCCGGGAAGTATTAGCACCTACTAGAACCTGAATCCAAAGTTTCCCTATGGAATTCAGGGCAGAATTCTTTAAGATCCACAGTCAGTCACCCTTTTCTCTCCTAACAGATACTACCATTTTAGATGTATCACTGTATCTCTAAATGCTATTAAAAAAGCATATTACTAGGCATAGCCCTAGAAATCAAAAGACCCATCACAACTATAAGCCACATTTCAGAGCAGCTTGTAGTTCGCTAGCCTGTCACAGGGAGTGGGATGGTACTCAGTTGTAACTGGAGCCTTTCCTAGTAATGCAGCAAATGTTTTAATTCTTCTGGCAAGATACACAAACATTTTCTTTAGCATTGACTGCTGATCTTAAAACAAGTTATTCTGAGCACACGAATCTCCTACCTGGTGGCTGCTGCGGCCAGAAATACTGCTGCCAGTCTTGAAGCACGTATGTAAGCCGAATAGCCATGCTAACCGGAGGCAGGGGTGTTAAAGGGCATCCCTTGAAAATAAGAAAGAAAAAAATTTATGTAAGGAGTACATCCTCTCAAACACCCCAGGCCCTGAACAGAACTTAGTTATGATAGCTTGTATTAGAGCTAATTTTATCAGAACTGCAACACCCTAAGAATTACTAGTAAAGCCATTGCTCAACAAGACACCCACAGGTAAAAGTAAGGGCATAAGCTTTCTAAAATGCACAAGATGTCCCCAGGTTCCACTTAACTGCTAACTCACAAGTAACTCTGACCCAGGATGCATTAGGTTTTCACTTAGGAATTTTTTCCTCAGCTTTTGATGAGATTGCTGACTACCAAAATTAGTTGTGAAGTACTGCAGTCAGCCATACCAACCCATAAAAACAGCAATCTCCTCCCATTTCATCCTGTTGTTCTTCACTCTTAACTTAGGTATGGGGAGCTACAAAGTATCACAATAAACCCCCCCTCAACCCTCCTCTCTCCTTTTAAACAGAAAAAAAGAGTTTGTTTTGGAGAGGGGGAAGAGAGGGTTGTTACAAGCAGACTGTAAAACAGACACATTTTTTCACACGCTGGTGGAAAATAAAAATGGGTGAAGGTGGTAGCACTGAGGAACAAAACCCACGCCCATTTTCAATCTTTATAGCTAGATACTGGCAATATCTGAAAAAAGACTTTGTTGGTATCAGCAGTGTCTCATCCTTACCACACAAACATATCCCTAGAAGACTGAAGTGAATCTATAGGCAACTAAGTAATAAAATAATCATTCTTAATATCAGTTACATCCATTCAGATGCGCTTACAATCTTGGATTTGAAGACATCCAGTAATCCTGATAAATGAATATACTGATTTGGCACTTTGCGAAGATGAACCATTTCAAAGTCCGTTCGAACTCCTGGACCCTGACATTCTCCAACATACATTCGTCGCCACTTATGATGTATTTGCACAAACAGAGGTACCTGACTATAAAACAAGAATACTTCAGATTATTTAAAGTGTCATGCTGTCTTGTACTCTTTAAAACTAGTTAAATATTTTAAGATAATTTCAACATAATTTCATATTCTTTATCATATATTTTGTCCTAGCGGAACACAGTTTAAAATGCTTAACAAGAATCAAAATAAAATACTGTTAATTTCATCACTAAATGGAATGCCTAACAAACTGTCATGTCATAAGCACAGCCCTATCCATGATTTGAAATTGCCTAACTTTCAGTCTAAATATTTTAGAATATTAGAAAGCTAATGTTAACACACATAGGGAAAAAATCCTCTCCCAAAAGCTACATTTTGTATCCCACTTATTCCAACAACCTCTAGCAGCTTTTAAAAGCCGTGGAGGTTCTTAAACAATAACGGGTATAAGCAACACATCAAATCAATCTTTATAAAGGTTCCATGGGAAATTTTCTTTTTTAAATCCTTCTGTAACAATATTATGGTGCGAATAAAACAAACTCTGAATGTATTTTGCTAACAATTTAATACCTTTTCCTCACAATAGCAGTATGCTGGAGTTTCACCTGGATGTATGAAAAGGTTTGTGCTTTCACCTACCAGCCAGTGTTCCCCAATGCAATGGAAATGGAACTCAGCAAAAGGTTACATTTGGATTCACTGAGAACTGCATCATTATTTGCAGCCGGAGCAATCACCACGAACTCACGTAAGCCATACCTTAAGAGAAAAAATGAAAAAAAAACCAACAGAGCACATTACTGTTTTTTTAACAATTCAGCTAAAACGCAGAATTTTTAGAAATACCATAACCTGAATAACCCAATCATCACCAACAGCCTACGGAATCTGTTATTTTGATGTGAGTAACCTCCTTCAGAGACGTCAAGAACTGAGTGGGCGGGAAGTGCTGCTGATTCTCATAACACAAACTACTGGAGCTTAGCAGCATTCAAACACAGTACTCAAAATAATGTGAAGACTTCCAGGTCTATGAGTCGTGTAACTATTTGTAATGAAAACAATCTCTCTAGAACAATGCTATAGTGTGCTAAAGATCTACATCACTAAGAATACGGTGGTTGTCATTTCTTAAGGTGCTGCAGCTTTCCTTTTTAAGAATGCATCTAAATATTACAACTACAGAAGTCTGATTAGTCTACGAAATATAGAAAAAACGTAAAGATAGGCCCACTATGGTGGGCTTTTTTTTGCACTCCTTTCCTATACCAAGTATAAAAAATCATTTTACTTAAGCTTTAACTCTTTATGGAAAAATAAAATATACAATTGATTGTGCCACCATCACATATTTTTCAATTGCTATGTTTATTTGTATTAAGAAGAAGAGGCAGCATACATACCATCTTACCAGACAGTGAGCTCTAGGAGGAAAGTCGTTGTTCATGCACAGCAAGTCCTGCATAGGCAGAGGAAGGGCATCTGTCAAAAAAATGACACAAGAAGAGCATCATCATCCGTTCAGCTGCCTTACAATTTACTAATATTAGCGATTTGTTCAACGTAAAACATACTAAAAGCAGAAATGTCAGATCACACCCATCGGATCCCAGGAAATTTCACACAGAAGCAAATCAACACACTGTGAATTCCACATTCTGAAAGTGTCTTCTGGCATATCCTTACAGGCATGTAAGAGAACTGCAAGCTACCTTCTACCATCTCTTCTTTCCCATCTTTGTCACTGGGTTCTTGTACAAGATAATGATGTGTAATTGAGAATCTGAAATCTGCAAATGAAATTTCATCTGACTTCTCTTCCCATGCTCCCGTGGTGTATACACCCTGCATATAAAAAAAGATATTATTTGGTCACATAAATTTAGGTTAACATTCATAAGCCTTAAAAAGTATACTGCCTGCATGACCTGAAATAATTATTGTTTTCTACTGCTAAATATTTATTCTTATATAGCTAAGCATGCTTTAATTTCAATAACACAATTCTCAAAGCACTTCATTATAAAGGTAGCTGAATGCTAAAATCCCTGCTGCCGATAATCGTGCCCATTTCAAGGTCCCAATATCCTCCTGAGGAGTCTTCAGCATCACACGTCAATAAAGAGACAGATACGTCCTCTCATATGCAACTACGCCTCTGGAGCATATGCATCCTCAACTTAGCCCAAAGACAGAAGCTTCCCACTTGAGATTTTATCAATATTATTCTATGCAAATACTACTTTAATATTTACTTCAAATATGCTTTCACTGATAAATGATTTTTTTATTTATAATTTGCAAAACGTCTGTATGTAAGGAAAATTAACTTTTTTAACAAAAATAGAGCACAGGAAAGTTTCTAGGAAAAAAATCAACATCACTGTACAGAATTGTTTGCTGCTACTAAAACAAAGCAACTTGGACAACCCTTTGATATGCAAAGGGTGTCTTCTCACTAAAAGTCAAGAAGAGAGGTCTGAGCTAGAAAAGAAGTCATGTAGGAACACACTGATAGCTAAGGCTAAAAACTAGTTAATTACATAAGTTTTTGTTCTGAGTACTCTGTACCCTGCCTAAAATTAAGAATCATAAAACTCCCCTGGAAACACAGCAGCCACTCAATCCAGAACAGCTGAGTTTATTTGCACTAGTATGCAGAAGAGCTTAGCAATTTCCTCTGCATTTTACAGGACTGAGAAAGCACTACAAAGGCACTAATTAGACTTTGAAAAAAATCTCTCCCATTTATGAAACATACTGAGTCACAAATAGTACGACACAAACCTCAGCCATAAGTATGTAAGGCGTGACAAAGGCATAAGGCAGGGCAAAAAAACTCCTTAAGAATTCAGAATAGCTTTAACCATCTTTCCAGATTCAAAACTGGGAATAAAAGAAATCACTAGGCCCTGTACGAAGATCCAACTTTAAGAGGGCAATGGCTTGTTTGACAGACAGCCCACCAACAGATTTACAGCCACTGCTTGTCAAATTGCCACTTTTACAAGTGAAATTCCCCAATACACATCATTGTTTGCAACACCTAAGAGAACAGCAATACATGCAATACACATTTATATTACTATTTAGTAATTAGTTAGTAATTCAAATTCTGAAAGAAAAATTCAGAAGCAGTAACTGACCTTTTCTAGAGGTTTGCCTGAAGAAATCCCAATAAGTTTCCAGTCATTCAATACTTCTTCTACTTTTGAAATAAATCTATAGGGAGGAGAAAAGGCATCAATATGTGCTGAACACTAAACTTGTATTATAATTCAACACTCTAAAAGCAGGCAGTATGTTGTCCTACTATGGAACTCCTTTTAAAAAACCCAAAGAAAAAAAAACACGAGAAGTATCACAATAAAAACAGAACAATTGCTTCCTTGTGCAAATAAAATGGTCCTCCTATGTTTACATTTCAGATGATAGTGACTTTTAGCAACTGCTATGAGTACGCTTCGAGTGATTACAGAATCTCACTTCTTTCTCTTTCTGGTGTTGCAGTGTATTAGTTTTAACACATACTCCTGTTTCATTGTTCACAGATAAACATGCATCTGACACAAAACTATACAATAAATTCTAATGTAAAGTGCAGTACTTAGAATCACTGTCTCCTTCTGTCATAGACGCTGTCATTCTAAAAAACCAATATATTACAAATGCAAGAGCATTCTTCACCTTAACAACATACCTTCTTGTATGTTGTTCTACTAACTTTTAAAGGCTTCACCTAAGAGATGCCTATTTTAATAATCAGGCAGCTACTTAACAAACACGTAAGCCTTCTAGATGTTTATTCTAATCCCTTCGCAAACAGATATTAAACCAGACCTCTAAGTTGGGAAACAGCTTGACTAGATCCTCTTACCCAGCTCGTCACTTGCGGCCTGAGCCTCGGGCCAGGCTCCGGCTGCCCCCGGGTACCGGCTCCCCTCAGCGGGAACGGGCCGGAGAGGGGGCCACGGCCGAGCCCCCGCCATCCCCCCGGCACCACCTACCTCTCCCACTCGGAGGCGGTGGTGAAGTCCGTGATCTCAAACACCTCCGACTCGGGCTGCGGGGAGAGAGCGGGAGAACCAGTGAGCGGGGAGCCGCCACGGCGCCAGCGAGGAGCGCAGGGGAGGAAAGGGGGAAGCACTTACTTCGCTGTCCGCCGCCATCTTGCGCCGCTGCCGGGACAGCCCCCCCCTCCGCGGCCGCAGAGGCTGACGGGAAAGCGGCGGAGGGCGGGGAAGGCCGCCCCGCCTGAGGGGACGCCTGTCAGAGCCTCACAGGCCGCCCGCACCGGACTCCCCTCACGGAGCCTCCCCGCGTCCCCCCGGGCACCCTTCCCCGCAGCCCTCCGTGGGAGGCGACAGCCGGGAGGCCGAAGTGCCTCACGGGCGCGGCCGGGGAGGCGCCGGCTGGGGCGGTCCCCTCACGGCGGTGCGAAGCTGAGGTGTGGGATGCGCCCAGAGACCCTCCGGCTCCGTCAGGGACAACCCCAGAGGGTAAATGAAGTGCCTTACCGGCTGGTGTAGCAGCTTGTCACCATTAGGCCGGTTGTGCCGGGTACCTGCAAACGTATGTGTAATATAGAACCATAGAATGGTTTGGGTTGGAAGGGACCTTAAAGATCATCGAGTTCCTACCCCCCTGCCATGGGCAGGGACACCTCCCACCAGACCAGGTTGCTCAAAGCCCCATCCAGCCTGGCCTTGAACACCTCCAGGGATGGGGCAGCCACAGCTTCTCTGGGCAACCTGTGCCAGTGTCTCACCACCCTCACAGGAAATAATTTCTTCTTTACATCTAATCTAAATCTACCCGCTTCCAGTTTGAAGCCATTATTCCTCATCCTGTTACTACACTGCCTGATGAAGAGTCCCCATCTCCCCTGTAGGTCCCCTTCAGACAGTGAAAGGGCACAAAAAGGTCTCCCTGGAGCCTTCTCCAGGCTGAACCACCCACTCTTTCAGCCTATCTTCATAGGAGAGGTGCTCTAGCTCTCTGACCACCTTTGTGGCCCCTATGGACTAGTTCCAACAGGTCCATGTCCTTCCTGTGCTGAGGACTCCAGAGCTGGACACAGTACTCCAGGTGGTGTCTCACCAGAGCAGAGTAGAGGGGCAGCATCACCTCCCTCGACCTGCTGCCCACGCTTCTGCTGGTGCAGCCCATCAGCCAGGATGGGCTGAGGTGTCCCCCAGGCCTGGTGCTCCTGGTCCTCACACAAAGCAGGCTGTGTGTCCCTTGTGTCACTTGTGCCACTGTGTCCCTAGGAGTTGGTGTCCCAGTCTGTCTGGCACCCATCAAACCAGTTCTCTTCAACACCCCTTCAACTCAGCCTGAGCCTGACTGTCCCTCTTTTATCCTTTCTTCCCCCTAGCCAGAAAGGAGAAGGAGGAGGAGAGGAGAGGAGAGGAGAGGAGAGGAGAGGAAAAAGAATCCTTGAAGTCAGCTGTTTAAGGCTGCTATAAAGGAGATAATAATCTATTCATGAGTAACAGGGAGTGTTTAGGTGAGGGGAGACTGACTGCAAAGTTAAAATGATGTAGAAATAGATAAGGTACTAAAAGCATAAATGGAGGTAAACAGAAGAGAGAACTCTGCTTTGGGTGCTGGGAGAACTGGTTTGTGATTAGAGCTTCAAACACTACCCTTCAGTTCAACTTGTGTTTGTTTTCATAGGTCACTACCGCCCTCTGAATTAAACTCCTCCAAGCAAAATGCCCCCCCGCCCCGGGGGGGAGAGTTGCCTCGGCAACATCGTGTAAACTCAGCAGCCTCGTGTAGCAGGAGATGCCCGCAGGATTTGCCTGCAGAGGAGTGAGTACACTATGGGCTCTGCAGTCAGAAAAAACATGCTGAAAATAAAGCCAAAGTATGTATAATTACTGCTTGAATTCCTTGCTGTCCAGCAAAGGCAGACAGGTGTGAGCTAAAAATGCTCCGTAACTTCTCTTTGGGTTGCTGGGCCTCTTTCACACTTTGCTACTGAAGCACCAGGTAAGATGATGTTTATGCCTTTTATAGAACCTTTTCATTCATTATTTTGGAGGGGGTTTTGTGTATCCAAAACAAATTGCAAAGCTTGGAGAAGTTCAGCATCTAATATGACTCAACTAGTATAATGGAATAAGCATTTTAATGGATTATCTGGTGTTTAGCCTAAAAATGAGAAATCAAGAGCGCTGCCTTCTATAGCTACTTTGGCACAATTCATTGGATGACCTTGGTCATCAGCTAGAGGTCATTCAATTTTCCTTCATCTATTTCCTCTTTTGCAAACTAAGAATGACAGCACTGTCTGATGGCTGGTAGATAATTATAAAATAACACACATTCCTCAGATAAAAATGTTATATAAAATTGTTACAAAAATTAATTTAATCGAGGATGACTGCATGAGTCTTTTGGGAAGGCTGCTGCATGCTTCCAAGTAATTATATTTTTTGCTAATAGAATCAGAAGCAAAAGCTATTTAATACAGATATTAACTAATATTCATTATTGCATTTTCTTTTATTAATTTCAATTCCTTGTCTTTAATTTTTACACTGAAAGGGTTATCAAGTATTGGAATGGGCTGCCCAGGGAAGTGGTTGAGGCACTATCCCTTCAAGTGTTCAAAAGACGGGTTGACATGGTGCTGGGGGACATGCTTTAGTGATGGGTTTTTTTTGTCAGAGTTAGGTTGATGGTTGGACTAGATGATCTTGAAGGTCCCTTCCAACCTAGATGATTCTATGATTCTATGATTAGGTGTTCTTGTCACTTGAGAAACAGAAGTTCACTATGTTTTTTGGAAAGAACCCCAAATCCATCAAAACTATTAATTTGAATTAATTTTATTTTAAGAAGTAGCTGTCTAGAATTTCAAATCTTCAAATCCTTTGACTTCACCCTTTCATGTTTCTTCTTTAAGAGTCTGCAATTTTTAATTTTTCTGTGTTGTTTATGCTACTAGCATCTCATGGTGTTGTTAATCTTTGAATTTAATCCTAGAAAAGATGCTCACAGGAAGGTACACTCATGGTTAAGATACTATTTCTGTCAATGCAATAGCTTTAAGTGAGAAACAAAAGTTTACTACTAATAAGATAATAGGCTAACTCTCTCTTGGATACTGAGTCTTGGTTATATCAAATTTAATCACGTGCCTTTTTATATGTATCAAATGTACTCACAAGTCACAGAAATTCAATGGCAACAAAAATGGCACTGCTAGTTATTTTTTACAATATGTACAATTTTTAAACACCTAAAAATTTACCTTTGCAAATATTCAGAGATAATACATTGTGCAATCACATATTTATGAATTTGTAATAGGTCTGAGATAAAGAGTGAAATTTATACCTTATTGATGTCAATGAGATTTTTGTTAATATTTTTTCAGTCAAGTCAGTCTGGATGCACTGGTTCTGTAGAGAAAAATGCTCAGCTAAGTTTTGAACATACATTTAAAACTAGACTGTATTATGGGACAATTACTTCTCAGGATGCTTAAAAATTATTTACAAAGTAAATTGTATACTTCTCTGAAATTTATAGAAAGATTCCAGTTGAATTAATCTTTCTTTGGAATAAGCTATCAAAGGGATTTGTTGAGGCTGCAGTGTACAGGCTATTCTGTGCTCAGAAAGTTTTGGATGTTGAACCTCTTGCTGAGAGATAGTTTTGACCAAGTAGAGGAACATAACATGTTTAATTCAGATTTGGTTTATCAGTAATATGTTAAAAATGCAATTATCTCCCAAATGCGAAGTATTGAATTTCTGGTCCAACAGCAAGGATGATGTCAGCAAAATAATACTGTCAGTTTTCATGTCTTATTCAACACAGCATATGTTGAGTTTTGGGAAATAAAAACTGTGCCTGGACTGTTTGGTTCTGTGTATTCACAGGACAGGGCATTGGATGACAAGTTAAATTATAACATTTTTAATAATTTCAAATACTTTTAAAATGTTGGTTTTGTCTTAGTTATGGCTCTGAAATAATGAAATATAAAGTACTGCTTTGTAAATGTGAATTGGAAATCAATTTATGAAGCATTTTTTCAGGTTTCTGGACCTTAATATATCTAAGAACAGCATGTCTGACAACCAACACAATAAGAGGAGAAGCAAAGAAGGTAGTCTAACCAATGTTTATATGTATAAAGTATAACATGTGGCATTTGAAGAAGAAAAAGGACAATGTTAACTTCAAATCTGGCTACTTGTCAAAACCAAGCAACCACTAAAACATTTGAAAGCAAACTCAGAGTTATTTTCCACCCTTGAAGAGCTCTGAGATTTGTTTTGGTTTTAATAGCTTTCTTATTTTTCAATGTCCTAGTTTTGTAGAGTTTCTGTTGCTATTTTTCTTATATTTCTGTTCTACTGAAATAGGAGCTGTCATTGGAGGTTTTTTAAGATGTTCGTTGTTTTTGTAGTGCATTGAATTAATACACTTACCTAAATAACTAAAAATAATTTGGATTTATGCATTCACATTTCCAAAAATTATAACAGGAATTACATATGGGTATCTTAGTCAAATGAAACAGGCTCTTGTTTTTCTGATATTTACTTTCTGTATTTCTTTATAATAATATTTTATTGTCAAAAATAATTGCATACATATTGTGTTACTGATCAGTGAATATTACTTCTTTCATGCAAATACTAATGTATTGCTGCAGGTTGTGGAAGTGTTGTGGCTCTTCAGAATGCAGATGAAATAATAAAAGAAACACTCCAGCCATACAAAGCTCTAGAAAAAAACAGGTAAGTAGTATTAATATTTAATTTGCAGTTGGGTATGCAAAAACAGAGACAAAGCAAGTAGTAGTCTATGAGCAAGAAAAAATTTCCTTAGTGCCAGATGTTATACACAGCTGTATATGTTGTGTGGTGTTTCTGTGTTCCCAACAGTTATTGGCCATTGCTGGAGGCGCGATATTGCACTAGAAGAACAAATTATTTAGTACAATATGAAAAAACATATGGTATATGGTTTTACATCAGCATTTGACCTATTAAAAACAGTCAATCATCTTGCATGCAGCCTTAAGAGTAATTTAGACTGTATTTCTTTACCTCTTCTCAGTCACAATATGTATCTTTTTCCATATTGGGGTTTTTCATTCTTCAGAAACCAGGTGGCAGAAATCTGAGGTTTGCCCAGACGGCCTCTACTCTTTCAGGCAAGCCGTAGCATATTTTACAAATAACAATGGCACATCTGGTCTTCAGAGTTGTTCTGACACGCTTTCCTGATGATTCATAAAAAGTACATACTGGAAGCAGTCAGGTTTTGTCAAGAAAGGGGAGGTGGACAATATGTTTTTCCATTTCTATTGTTGCTTGGTTTACATTGTTTGTTATTCATTCTCATGTGTAGTCAATCTCTGGCACCGCAATAGGATGCTTCCAGGGAGAGCCACAACTTCCCAGATGGACGAAGAAAGAAAACATACTTTGGCATTCTTGGATCTTACAAAATTCTTGTTCACATTGTTCTCCAGTCATATGGTTATTTGAACTGAGTATGCCCCTTCCACTAATTTTCACACTGTATGTTGGTTTTTTTTTGTTTTTGCCTTTCAGCCAAATAGCACAAACATCCAAACTGTGGCCAGATCAAGAAGTGGCATGTTTTCCAAGTGAAAATCAGTTAGCACTACAGATGAGAAATCACACTTCTTTACCTTTCTTCCTGAAGAAAGACAACGCAGGGCATGGCTTTAACTTCAGCTTTCTGCTACAGGCCTCCTGCCCACAATCCAACATTTCAAAATCCTTTATGGATTTAGATGATACTCAGATAATAAAAGCACAAATACAGCAAAGTAAGTTCTATTTTCAAAGTCACAGCTTTTAGATACAGTTATATATTGCTTATCATATTAGATGGAAAAGCCTTAGAAGTCTTTGTTCTTTAAACTTCAGGTTGTCTTTATGTCTGTATGTCTTCTTGGTATAAAGCAGACTTCACCCATGTTGACCCTCATCTTTAGTTGTATGTATGTGTGTATTTGCAAAATGAAGGAGATAAAGAGGATCAATGACAGATTTCACCATTTCTGTACTCTGAATAATGAAACTGAGCCCACAAAATGTAAAGTGTAATTCTCTGCAGCTGGAGTGAGGCCATGACAACATCTTTTTCGCATCTTTCCTCATACTAGCAGTATTAATTAGCCACATACTGAAGCTAGCAAACTTCTGGAATTGAGGAGAAATATTTCCTTAAATTATTAGAGTCAAAGTATTCTAAAATTATCATATTATATAGTTTTCTATAGAAAATGGAATCATAAAGTTCAATATCACAATTAAATTTCAACTTACAACTTTTTTCTGCATAGCAGATTTATAGCATAGTCTTGCAACACATCAGACAGATTCTTTGTACTTGGAACCCTAAAGTTTGAAAGTAGTTGATAAATGAAAATTGTAGTCTGTTTAAGAATATCAAGTTAACATTTCATTTGTTTTTATTTTTAAGGGTTAAATGTAACAATGCTAAAAACCAGGAACAAGAGATCTGAGGTAAGATAGTATTACGTATAAAACTGAACACCATTAAAAATACTACATGCTTTCAAAATCTTAAAAATAAAAATACAGAAGAAGTGTGGGTTGTTTCCTCTGCTTCTTCTTCTTTTTTTTTGGATGAACATCAAATATTTTTACATATATTTTATGTATATATATGTCAGCAAATCTTCAGATGTATATTAGCAATCTGTCAGTAAGGTGTTACATCAGGGATCTGGGGCAGTAAAGGGTTGGAAGTTCAAAAAACTATAAAACCTTTTTAAAATAAAAATATATAAGTAAATTTAAAGTATGTGCATCCTATATGTTAAACATTAGATGTCTAGTTTTGCCAAATTTAAAAAACCAAACCATTTTCTTCTATTGAGTGTTAATTTAAAATTGAAGCTGAGTTAAAGAACAGTCTTGATGTTAGATGATTGCTAAAATTTATTATGTTAGCAAATAAAAAAGGAAGTCTTAGGATATTTGACATGAAATTTTGTGGTAAGTATAAATAGGATTCCTGACAAAACTTTCATAGTTACAAACTAGCAATTTTACATGTATCAGTGCGTCACACCACACGAGCCTTAGAAGTTACAAAAGATCTAATGAACTGTATTTAGAAAAGAGATAATTTGGCCTTCACAGATATTAGTTAATAGCCCTTTGTACAAAAGACTTGACTTATTGAATCGGCCATATACTTTAGTGAAACCTCTGCAGAATCCAATAGTATTCACAGGAAAAGAGTAAAGAAAAATATAGAAGTAATAGCAAGAATTCTGACACAAGGTCATAAAAAGGGCTATGGAAAAATGTTTCAAATGAAGGGAAATGTTTAAGAAAAAATAATTTAGCTGACCCCATTGTGATTTAATGCAGCTTTATTTCATGTCTTAAGCTCTGATGATTTCCAAAGGCATATCATTTGGACTAAACCGAGCATTCGTATTAACGCCACGCAGACTACACACAGCCTTCAGAACTGTAAATTTCAAACCAGCACACATTGCCTTTCCTGGCACATTCAGACCTCAGTTTGCCCTTGGAATGCAAACAAAAATTCCCTGCAGATTGCAAACTGATGTTGAATATAGACATGCAAATGAGTACTCAGAGCATATGACTGTGTGATTATTTCTATTGCATTCATTTGCATAAAAATATACAGTATATTCAAGCTCATTTCTTCTCCATTTCCTATAAAATAGAGATATATTATTTCCAGAAAATTATTCTCACTGTTCATCTGAATAATCGCAAGAAAGTACTCAAATTCTCAGATCTTTCAAAGGTAGAAGGTACCTTTCAACTAATGGGATGGGAAGAGAAGGAAGAAGGGAGAAATAATAAAATACATCCCCCACCTAACAGAGTGCTGTTAGCTGCCATAGAAAAATGGCCTTTGGCAGCCACTTCACATAAAATGAAGTGCAGACTGTGCTGTCTTCCAATGCACTTAAAACTCTGTGAGCTAAATCTGTAGCCCATATAACATGCTTTATGGATTTTTATAAGACTACATTAAACATATGGAAGCTCTATATATTTACATTTAAAATAATGTCCTTTAAAACCTATAAATAATTTGTAAGAATTGTTTTCTTCATGGATAAAGTAGCACTCTGTTATAAATGCCTGGCTTTTGCTTTTTAAAAATTGCTTACATGAGATCTAGTTCCATTTGGAATATAATTATGGGTGTCAGCACACTTTGCCCAAAAAGACTTTAAATACCAGCATAAGAGTGGTGCTGTCCTTCAGGAAAGAAACTTTGGCACATGAAGGCACTGACAAGCCTTTGAATCCCTGTAGCAAACATACTGTATGGCATAAGACATAGTTAATAGCAGACAAGATGATATGTGTATGCAGATGAAACTTACTATTTTTAAATCATGGAGAATGACTTGTGCCTTCTAGCAAAGGATCCCACTTTCTGTTCTATGAAATACTTAGAAATAATTCTGTATGTGAGAAAATTCAGGTATTTTCTCAGGATTTTGATATTACACCTTATACTAGGTTAAATATGGGAATATATGAAAGAATAATACTTTTCTGATTTTTTTTTTTTTTTAGTATACTTAGTTCTTAGTGATTAGTTTTTACCTGTATCTGTTGTGTAGCACATTATTAATGGTTTTTATGGAACTTACAGTTTCATTTGCCACCAGTGACATTTCAACCTGTAAGAACAATTCACCTTGCTCCTCTAGAGGATAACACTGTCAATGAAAGCACCAGCATAAAAAATATTTTGAATATTATGAACTCTATTCCTCGGCCTATAAAACCAGTTGCTAAATTTTATCAGTATCAGTTAGACAAACTATTACAAAGCCACACTGAAAAGCCATCAGACCTGATTGTGGCTACTATTTCTGATAAGTTCACTCCAGTGAAAGACCTGTACTACTTCAGCATGAGTAACTCTCATAAGTACCCTAGCCACGAGAAAGAAGAAATTGAAAGCAATTTCAAATGGAGGGAAGCTGAGGTGGCTACTGATACTGAGAAGAATGACCAGATGAAGTACCAATTTTCAGTGGCTTGTAAGAACATAGCTCTTATGACCCATGCCAGTTTCTATGACGACAGTCATCCCAGTTTGAGCTCAGCTAATGCTCTGATAAACTGTGGAATATTTACAGCTCAGAAAACATTTACAATGTCAAGTGACGGAGATGCCTTAAGAGCCGGCGATGAGGAGAGAAGAGCAGAGAATTGCTGTACAACTGGTCTAGAAAAAGGAAATGCTACAGAGGTGATTCTAGATTATAGACCACATGAAGATGCTGAAAGTGCGAATTTTGTGCTCGACAATCGTGATTTAGAGTCTTCCTGTAAAAATGAAGTGATAGAGACCTACCATGCCTTAAAAGATAATTCTGTAGCTGTAGTAATTCTCGGAGTAGAAGTGCAAGATCCTTCTGGAAAACAGAGAGAAAATAATGTTTGCCTCTCTGAATTTGAAATGGAAAAAGAAGCAACGTCAGAAGCAGCTTCAAAAGACCAAAGTGAGCTTGTACCTGTTATTCATGTTGCATTCTCTGAACAAGGACCAGCTAGGGAACCACACACTGCTAAAGAACCTGCCACAAAAAAGAGTGTCCTTCGTAGCCTGCCTCCGCATGTTACTCAGAGCTTCAACATTCTTGCTCGCAAAGAAAATGACAAAAGTAAAATGAAGATGAACAGAAATAAATATTCATCAAAATCTAAAATGAGTAGCAAGATAAAGATATCTGAAGACTTAATTGTTTCTGGTGAGATTTCCACAAAATGTAATACCAAGAATCAGATTTTCCCATCTTTGGAACTGCCACATGTGGAATCTGAGACTTCCCTGAAGCGTCAAAAAAACCACCCTCAAGCAGACAAAGGCCATTTTGCTCAGAGTGCTCAGAAACTTAAAAAGCAAAGTTTCTCCTGCAGTTGCAAAAAGTCAGTTATCTTAAAGAAACCTGCTACTCCACTTTCTCCGTCACATGCACTGTTTGCGCCAAATTTTGTAGATCTGAAATATAGCGACATGTTCAAGAAAATAAATTCAAATGACAAAGGCCCAGGTATTTATGAAATGTTTGGAACTCCTGTCTATTCCCACACGCGTGAGCTTGATCAGCATGAAAACAGATTTTATAGAGATGTTTGTTCTGCTCCATCTGGGAGATGCACTGCAGGCACCTGCAGATCAGCCTGCAGCAAAGGGAGAGAGAGCAGCCGAGTAAGAAACACTCAAAAGAGAACATATTCTAAGCCAAAGAAGGCCATACCTGGCACTAAACAAAAGCAGAAAGGTTTTATTACAAAGGATGGAAGTACCAAGTTGAGTGACAGCAACACAGAACAAGATAATGTAATAACTTCTGATTCGGATTTTCAAATAAACACTTCAAGGAGCATGACATTGTTTCATGAAGGCCCAGATCATCAGCTTACATTTTCAGAAGAGCTTTCACAATCAACTAAGCCAAACAAAAATTTTTCAAATTCAAACTTATCAACTATTAAAGAAGCTTCTTTGGAGCAGTCTTTAGACAGTCAGGATATATCCAACCATCAGAGAGCTGCTACCTGTAGCCAGAACCTTCTTCAGTTCAGTGATAAAGACTACAGAGAACGTGTTGCTCTGAGTAGCAGTCTACTAACAGACCAGAACGTTTGTGTACCCCAGTGCAGGGTGGATATGGATGGCTGCCAGGGCCTGGAATCAGACCAGGCCTTCTTCAAGTCTACTAATAAATGTGAAGCATTGCCCTGTCCAGGTAGACTGGAGTGTCCACCCCCTACAAACAAATTAAATCACAGTTGGGGGTACACACCTCAGAACAGTGATTTGTCAAATGAATTGACTCAGCATTCAGTGATTGAGACAAAAAGGGTTACAAGCCCCAGTTTCCAGACAAGTCAAAACATTTTGTCCTGGGCAGATAATAAGGATGTGACTGATGAGTTGCTTTGTTGTCTGGCAGAAGAATTGCTAATGCTTGAAGAAAAAGACATCAACTCTTCAGGAACAAAAAATACAGGTTCTAAAATGCAAAATTCACATACTAAAGAAGACGACAATACGATGAATGGAGATGCAGCAATAGTAAATAGTGCTCTAGAGAAGGTAAAAGTAATTTCTTATAACTTGCTAGCTCCTTTGAGTGATGCTTCAAGACAAGTTTGGATAAAAGATAGGAAATACATGCTCATTAACGATCAAGTCTCTTTTCCTTGGGCCATCTGCCCACTGATTCTTCCAGTGCTCGGTTGAGGATACCCATTTTAGAGGCTGCAAGTCAGGACATGAGCCAGGTGGTACTAAAGCATGACAGGAATAGTTATCAAGGCTTAGATGATGGGTCAAGATAAATTGAGAAATTGTAGTGAATAAAAAGGAGAGGCTGCTTTAACTGAAGAGCACGTATGAAAAGGTGCTGGTCAAGGCAAAAGCTCTTGAGATCTTGACACCTAAGGAATATGAAAAGACACTGCAAACTCTTCTTGTATATCCAAAAGGGCAATTTCCTTGGGCGCAACCAGATACTTTTCTAGGTATGAACAGCAAGCGTTGGCTTATCAGGCCAACTCAAGGCTATTTAATTAATGTTTAATTAAAGCTTCAAGCTCAGAAGGCTTAGATTCTGGCCCCCAAATCAGTTAAAAACCTTTACCTACTAAGGTGCTTATCTACCAGTATTGCTTCTCCTTGGCCCTGTTAGCTTTTTGTCTATTTAAATTACAAGTTTATAAGGAAATTTCTTTCACTACGTGTTTATACATTTCCTTATGCTTCTGCAGACACAGGTGCCAATTATACCTCCATCCTCACTTCTCCTAGAGAAATCCATGGCTAGATGGAGTAATTATTACCATCTTTCTGAAGCAGGCTCTTCTTTCTATGAAGTCATGTCCAAATTGTTTTCATCAGACTTGGGTTATGTATGTTACCAAAGCAAGGTGATAGTTATATTCACCCTTCAGCTTAGCAAACTGTACTTATGCGACAGAAAAAAAGAAGTAGTAAGCAGATGTATGTCATGCTCTTTTCTTTTAAGTGTTCTTTCTGTCTGTCTTCCTTTCAGTGGAAAAAGATGTCAATCTTCTGATTATGTGCTGTTTGATATATACTTGAAAATATTTACTTGCCATTGCAATTGTATCAATGAACTGGGCAATGAGTGTGTGTGTGTGTGTGTGTGTATATAAAATCTGTAGAGAGGAGTCATGCCAGGTAAAAAGGTAAAAAAGGATAATATGCAGCCTCTCTTTTCCTCCCTGCTTTCTCCCCGCACTGACCATCATCTTCAAGCAGAGCTACACTAAAGCCTTTTTGGCATCAAATAAAGAAAGTGAGCTACCAAACTTTGAGGAATCTGCTAAACTACCAGGAGGCAGTTTAACTAACACAGATCCTATCATGTGGACAAGGGGTGAAGTCCTTGGAAAGGGAGCATATGGCACAGTAAGTTAATGTCTCATTATGTTAAGAGATGTGCTGGTCATCTTTAAGTTACATCTTACTTTATAACTGGTTGTTGTCCTATTCAACAAATAAATACTTTGGATTATACAGTGAGACACGAAACACAACAAAGACAAAGACGTGATTTAAAATAAGTGAATGCTCAGTTTTATTTCATGTTTCATTTTAATAAATGCTAGTTTCATTGTAGGTATACTGCGGTCTGACAAGCCAGGGACAATTAATAGCTGTAAAACAGGTTGTATTGGATACATCAGATCAACTCACTACAGAAAAGGAGTATCAGAAGTTTCATGAGGAAGTTGATCTTTTGAAGACGTTGAAGCACGTCAATATTGTAACCTATTTAGGAACTTGTCTGGAAGACAACATTTTAAGCATTTTCATGGAGTTTGTTCCTGGTGGCTCGATTTCTAGTATTATTAATCGTTTTGGTCCATTGCCAGAAGTTGTCCTTTGTAAGTATACAAAACAAATTCTACAAGGGGTTGCGTATTTACATGACAATTGTGTGGTCCACAGAGACATCAAAGGCAATAATGTTATGCTCATGCCCAACGGTATAGTAAAGCTAATTGACTTTGGCTGTGCCCGGCGTTTGGCCTGGGTGAGCCTCAGTGGCACACAGAGCGAGATGCTCAAGTCCGTGCATGGGACCCCCTACTGGATGGCACCAGAAGTTATAAATGAATCTGGATACGGAAGGAAATCAGACATCTGGAGCGTTGGCTGCACCGTGTTTGAGATGGCAACAGGAAAACCGCCGCTGGCTTCCATGGACAGGATAGCAGCCATGTTCTACATTGGGGCCCACAGGGGACTGATGCCTTCCCTACCCGATCGATTCTCTGGCGCTGCCGTGGATTTTGTGCGTGCATGCTTAACCAGGTATGTAGATTTTTACCTGAAAAATGAAAGGAAAAATGCAGATGATTTGTATTGTAGAGATTGTTGATGGGAGCTTAGGTTACCTCTTCTATGGCACATAGGACTGTTTTGTAAATGCTCAGGTTTTTCAACATTTTAGGCAAACCTTTAAATAATAGGATACATAAAAGACCTTTATGCCCTATAATGGTATAAAAAATCCCTCACACAGGCTATTTTTGTAGGCCTTATACTCATTTACTTTCCCTGTAATTTTCAGGCACAGACATGACACCATTGAGTTTTAAACAAAATACTTGTCTTTGATGTACCTTGCTGTTCCAGTATTACGTGAGCTGATTCTGGGCTCTCTCAGGCAAGTTGTTTTGAGGACAATATTCTAAATGAAAGAGCTTTCACTCAGTTCTTATCTTCTGCAGTAGAAAAATCTATTACCACTGCCAGTCCAGAAAATACATACTTATTTAAACATAAAAGTCTTATTTAAACATAAAGTCTTCTTCTTTATTTAAACATAAAGTCTTCTATATAAAAAAAACCCAAAACACTAGCATTCATCCATTATAAGAATTATTTTTGTGTGTTTGTTTTGTTTAAAGTATGACCTTTGTCCTGGATGCTTAAATGGACTATCAGTTTCAAGAGCTAAGTCCCTGATTCCAGGTAGTCTTTCTAAAATTAATAGCAGCCTTTTATATATCTCTATGAGCACTAGAGAGATACTAGTTATTTAGTGGGAATGGCAGTGGTCTTGGAGGCAGGAAACCTGATTTCTGTTCCCTGGTTTAGACTTGTTATGGTGTGGTTATGGTTCCTTTGGACCACATAACAATAACCAAAAACACTCTGGACTGTGTATAACAACATCATATATACTTTGATTCAGAGAGAACAGTGTTTGAAAGGTGGAAGAAATTGTTAGGTAGAAGAAAACATACAGATCTAATGCATTTACCTTTACAAATAAAGTATTTAACTTTTCAAAAGTCAGGATGCACCTGTGGCAGCAAAGTTTTTAATGTATTATCTCACCATGTCCTAAATATAAATGCCTCCCTCATCCCATCTTCCCCATTAGTTTATTGTTTAAGAAATCAGTGTCCTTTACTGCTTCCCCTGTTTTTTTTTTCTCTAAATTGAGGGTTCAAAAAGCCCAAAGGCCTTGGCTTTAGAAGGCAATATTGTAATTCCAGTACTGTAATTCCATATGGGCTCCTTAACATGCATGATATTGATTGGAGATGACAGAACAGACTCATCGACACAGGATCAAACAAACAGTTGTCACTCTCCTTAAATACATTTTTGGTGCACCTGAGCAGCCACATTACCAGAATTAGTCAAAGTTTTGCAAGGACTTTAGAGGAACAAAGAATGATTTCTGTAATAATAAAATATTGCAGGTTAATAATTCATAAATTCCAACAGCCTCTTCCCATAAATCTTGCCTTCCTTTCTACCAGCTTTATCAAAAAACCTAAAAATGAGTAATGACTGGAGAAATGAGGAAAAAAAAAGGCTAAGTTTGCATTTTGGTTTTACAAACAATCACATCACAGGCGTGCATATTCATTTTATGTACTGATTTTTCACACCCTTGATGCAGAGATCAACATGAACGCCCTTCTGCTCTGCAGTTGCTGGACCATCCCTTTGTGAAAGGAAGACAGTGAATTTTTCAAAACTCTTGCCAAATGAATATACATTTTCCACATAAAAATTTCCACTTGTGAAAAAAGATCAGAAGGAACTGGACTTGAAAGTGACAGCACTCCAGAGAGCAGTTGTGTACAAAGAGTCTATTATTAGACAGCAGTATGATTAAAGTAACATTTTTTGCAATGTTTGTGCTCGTTGGAGTGGGGATTCCTTCACTGGGACCACAGGGACATGTGTTTTTGTGTTTGGAGAGACTTAAGAGGAAAAAAACCCCACACGTCACCATCACCGGTATGTGACAGGCAAGGTAAGTTGTAATGTATTTGTCTGTAAAAAGCTATAGAATTTATGCTATTGGCAGAAGGTGTTGCAGATCTCAGAGCTCTGTGAAGCTCTGTAGGAAGCTCTACTCAAACTCATAGATGTGCCATTAAGTGTGCCTGTGGTGACCCCATGGGAACCCCAAACCATATAACTATATTGGCATAAAACATACGGAAGCTTTTATTTAGCCAGATAGACCCTTTCGTTTTTAACTGATGAAAAAAAAACAAACACTAATTTTTGCATACACATATCAGTCCTTCGTTACCAAGGTACCGTATCACTATGAGGTACTGCAGAGATGATGAGAAGCAATACCCAGCTGTACGCATGTGCATCTTTTTTAGCTTACATCAAGATCATTTCCTCATCTGGCTAGAATTATGCATCTGAACTTCATGACTGTCTTCTTGCAACCAAGTAGTGCATTTCATGGACAGGTCACAGAATGGTTGAGGTTGAAAGGGGCCTCTGGGGATGCTCTAGTCCAACCCCACCACTCCAAGCAGAGTTGCCCAAAGCAGGTTGCTCAGGCCCTTGTCCCCTTGGCTTTGAGTATCACCAAGGATGGAGGCTCCCCTGCCTCTCTGGGCAAAGTGTTCCAGTCTTCAACCACCCTCGTAGTAAAGATGTTTTTAGGTTTGAACAGGCTGCCTTGTGTCTCACGTTGTGCCCATTGCCTCTTGTCCTGTCACTGGTGACACTGGAGAGTCTGGCTGAACCTGCACTTGCACCATGGAGTGGCACATTTTCCGTGTTGTAATTCTCTCCCTGCTGTTTGCTGATACCCAGCAGCGAAAGCATCGGAGCGTTACCTTTCCCTTGTTTGCAAAGGCTGTAAAATGCAGGTTGGATCACTGGCTGCTCCTCCTGCTCTTTTTTCAATCATCTCCTTAATCTGAAACAGAACAGCAAATTTGATTCTGAAACTTGTAGTGTTTTGAGAATCACTTGAGTGAGCGCTATGTAATTAGATGACATGTAACAGTCTCCATCTGATCTGCAAAAATCATTTCTACAGTTAGTGTAATGAGCTCAAAATTAAATTTGAGGAACATTATTATGTATTAATAAAACAAACAAAAAAAAATTGGGTATTAGTATTTAGGTTGTCCTCTTTCTGATAAGGTTCTTCCTCAGTATTTTTCAAATTTAAAGTTTTAGGGGAGTGAGAGGCTGTAGAAACCAAAAATTGGTTTCACTGCAGCAGAATGTGGTGAACCTGACGCCTTTGTGAGCACCCAGGCTCCAGGAAGAGCTGTGGTAAAACTCAGCCCTACGGCTGGTAGGGGGTGAGCTCTCAACAGTCAAGCCCCTGACTTCAGCGCCAGCAGTAGCATGAAAATTAGCATTTTACAAAAAGGAAAGAAGGAATTTCTAAGTGTTACATAAAATCAGCTCTCCCCAGCGCACTAAACATTTTAGTTACTTAAATAGCTTTCAAACGTTGTTTTATTCTGGTAGCCTGATTGTCAGAGAGTTGGTGTAAACTTTGTAAAAGCAAAGAGAAATCAGTACTTGTAGCAAAATCCTTTATTAATAGTTTCTGTAGGTATAATGTCACATAACAATGACAGACCATTATGCCAGTATAAGTGAAATCCTAACATCACAGTAATCTTCAATCAGTTACAGTCCCATTTTGAGGCATACTCTTGGTCCTCATTCCCAAAAAACTGTGGCAACTTCACGTTAAAGTATCTTCACATTAAAGTATGGTGCAGAATAAGGGGAGGAGCCCTGGCATACAAACCAAGTGGGAGGTACCTAATTCCATGATGTATTTTGATTCTTCTCAGATTAAGGTAGTGCCTCCACCAGCCTCCATTTATTTAGCATGAAATGGAACTGAGGTGTCAGAAGCCAGGAAAGAATGGGAATGCTCTAGGATATACAGGTAATTAAAAAACGTCAGAATTACAAAACATGTCTATAAGCAAAACTAACATATTTCATTAGTCGGAGTTCTCCAGTATTAAGGTTATCAGTTATTTGCAATTTAAACGTTATGTTTAATCCAGCTGATTACACTAAGCTTAGTCTCCAACTTAAAGGTTTTGTAAAACTTTGACCTGAGTTTTTAATTAAAATGTGAAAGCACATTTTTGCTTCTGTTTAACCGGACTTGGAGAATGAGGTGGTTGTTTAAGGCCAGAGCTTGCAACGAAGGTATTTCATCATAATGACGCTGGAGAACTGGGGGGATGCCATTGCACCCCAACCCATCCCAGTGGTTTAGGGTGGCTGGGGTCACTTGGCTGAGTACCGTCAAGTAGAACTCTCTATAATCAATATTTTTTATTTGATGAGATCATAGATTTTCACATCAAAATCCAGGTAATACAGACACCTGTAGTAAGGTATCTAATGTAGTAAGGGGAAAAGGTGAAAAACCTTATTCAAAACTTTTATTTTCAGTGAAAAGAGACTCAGTGAGGGTGACGTTTAAATATTTGTAGTATTTAAGCAGGGCAGACCTATTTTAAAAAGGTCACGGTCTTGATTTCTAACACCAGCAAGGACCCCATTACAAAGCTTGCCCAGGAGTAGGTAGGACCACTTTGCTGGGATGCCAACCTTCCTCAGGGTTTGGAGCTCAAATTTGAGAACCTGAAATAAACACTCCTCCTTTTATCATTCTAGGGGATACCGAGTGTTTCTGTTATGCAGCAATACTTAAAGCTCTGAGCTAGTGCTCAGGTCTCAGGAAAAGGGAGGGTTCTTAGGAATGCCAACCCATCCATTTTGCACTGGTCTTCAAACCACAAGCGGCAATACGAGGTTGACAATTTGCATCTCAAAATACACGCATCAACCTTTCTTCTCAAGGAAGCAGACACTGAGCCCAGAAAACCCAGTGTCTTTTGAGATTGTTTGGGTTCAAAATCAGTGCTTTTTCACAAAGCTTAGCAGGAACTGATGCCATTTTCTACATCCTCCCTCTCAAAACTCTGGTCCTTGCACATAACTGAGTAAGAACCCAAGTTCTCCTCAGGAAGGGCTCCCACCATCCACAGCAGAGCCCCTTCTCTACCCCATTTCCCACAGGGACACACACCATCAGACAGCTTCAGAAAATGAATTCTTCTTCTGGTGTTATAAAAGAACACCATCCCTTAATTGTGGCAAGAAAACGTTGTAAGTGCAGGAATATAGAGGGATCAAACCCAAGTAACTGAAAATTTTAAGGTTAAAAATTTGATTTGGGTTTGCTGTGTCCACCTTAGGAGAGGGCAGCGAAACAGTCATTCCCAGGATCAACGTGAGAAAACACTCCTGGCATTAATTATATTTACACATATATATTTTTAAAGGTGTAAGGGAGTTAAGCATTTCAGAGAAAGGAGGAATTAATTAGCCTTTTCAGCTTGGCATAACTTTGAAGTCTTTTAAACAGTTATTTTTAGAACCAGTTACGGGAATGAGCATTTACGTCCCAATTAAAGAAAGTGTTTGCTCAATCCCCTTCACTGCAAAACAAGGATTGGGAACCTTTCCCCCTGAGGTCTTACAAAGGTCAGCCTTGATATGTTCTCCTCACCCACGCCCTCACCCCTTGCCCCCCACCCCACTAAAAAAAAAAAACTAATAAAAATATACTGAAGCATGGCCAGCCACTGTACAATAAAATGACAGCCCCTTGACCCCAGGGCAGAGTGAGGGAGCAGCTTAAGATGGTATAACATTTCTAGAACTTGCTTTTCAGGTATCAAATACCCGAGCAGCAGAACGTAAAGGAAGCAAAGGACACCAATTAGACTTCAGGCTTTCACCAATTTGATCCATTTGATAACAAACAGCAATGTTTTGCCAGTAACTGAAAAGGCGTCTTCTTTGTGTTTACAAACAAAGCTGGAAAGTTAAACATAGTCAAATGGGATCATTTCTGCACAACAGAGGTGAGGTAGGGAATTTTATTGAAAATACTTTTTTTTTTTTACAAGTTCTTAGAAATAAAGTTGTTTGTTTTTTTTTTTTTCTAATCTCACACAAATGGCTGTACCTCAAAAATTCAGCTATGCTAATATGAAACATTGATATTTACAGTTAGCCAAAAAGAATATACAGAACTGCCATTTTAGGCAAAGCCGGCAGCGCGGGCTCACAGTGAGACACGTTACTTCACTCCCACCATTAGGAACAGATTGAAGATTCAACATGGGAAAGGATCTCACTAGTTTACAAACCTCAGAGCTCACAAAAAGGGAAGATTTTTTTTTTTTTTTTTAATAGTGTCGTAGCAAGGTCTCCACTACAGCGTCATTTTACAAATTACAGAACGCAGATACTCAAATTGATAACAAAAGGGGCTGGGATCAAAGCCACCAGCAGAGTAACGGCGTCGCCTCTCAGCCTTTTATTGCATGTATTCAGTCAGTCAGTCACTGGGAGGCTGGCAACCCTCCCCTTCGCCTCCCTTCCTGCGGGGGGTCTCACTGCGGGAGAAGCGGTGGCGCCCGGTGGCGTGTGCCCTCCCTCTCAGCCCCCGCCCTCACCACGCGGAATCTACTTTCAGACACAAGGACACAAACAGCTTCACGTATTTACAATTACATTGAAAACCCAAACCCAGGGAGTGTTATGGACATCCTTTAGAGAGAAACCAAATAACAAAAAAAAAAAAAATAAAATATCATCACCGTTTGGATCTCAATGTAGCACAGCAACATTCTGTCCACCATATTTCACAATTTTCCAGAATCAAAACAGAAAATATTTCATTTGAAACAGCACCTTAGGATGAAGACCTATGCTCTTTCCCCAATGATATCAGACAGGGACGAGTTACCATCCAGACATTTTAACTCCAAAGTTCTGACAGCAATTGCCATATTTACAGTACAATATATTGCTTATCCAGAGTGGCTGCGTAAGATGCATTTCATGGCATGACTACTTAAATAGGCTCGAAAACAAAGTACTGTAGTGCTTCCAAGAAAAAAAAATTAATAGAGTTTACTGCTATTTCCTCTGCCCACGCTATAGATTTAGGACAGTATATATTGCAGATTACATTTGTTAAAAATCAGACCCAAGAGTAGCGCGGAGATGGAAAGGAAACAGACTATAAAAGGATAGAAAATATTTAACAATGCAGAAATACGTAACAAGAGCTACATTCCCAATGTAGGAAACCAACCAGGGCAGTAGGGATAAGACGGCTTTGGAGTCTGTACAGGGGCCAAGGTTTAAGCTTCGATTCAGCAGAAAACGCCATCAGGTTTCCATTTAAATATTCCATAAGTGTAAAAAAAGTATCCATCGTTCAAATAAAACTTATTCAAGTAATTACAAGTGTTTGCATTACTGGAAACAGAGTATTACATAGTAATTGATATACCTGTAGTTACACACACAGCAACTACCGAGCGGGTAAAGAGCCAGGAGTTTGATCCCTTAAAGCACGGGGGAGTAACGGAACCGAAAGGGCCGAGCTTCAGATGGAAGGTCTGAGACTTCCAGGAGTAGAGGAGCACTACGGGAACGAGGTGGCTTCCCAAGAGTTGACTTCACATCACCTTCGCTTCCAACTTAAAAGAAGTCACGGAAAACCGGCTGTTGCTACCGTGCACTGATTGAGGTACTGCAGAGCTTATCCGTAGTTTCAAACAACCCTCCAAAAAGTCAGTTCACCGCTATGTCCAGGCGACCGAGCTGTCGCATTGGCTTGGAGAGCACAAGAACGTTCACACCTGGCACCTCTTCTGGAGGGCAAACCGCCCTGGGCAGAGCCAGGCAGATCCAATGGATGCTAGTGGTTTAACTGGGAGAATGATTATTTCCTTTTTTTTTTTTCTTTTAAACCCCCACAGAGCTGAAAAAAACAGAACAAGTATCTTCCAATTCAGTAACTAATGACAAGTCCAATGCACAGAATCAATGGTAACTATTTTATTATTGGAATATAAAGTTGGGTATCAATAGTTTTATTCTTATTGACTGTGAAGACTGCATTCACCTGTAAAAGAAATATGGCATCACACACGAGTACACTTTTTTGGGTTTCAGAACATGGGTATTATTCTGAAATGGTAATGGAAACAGTGACCCCTGGTTACTATTAAAATAAATTATGACCCTTTTTTTTTTTAAAAAAACATGATTTTTCCACAATGACAGTTATGAATTGCAGTTAAGTCACATTAATCTACATAACCATTATTAACAGCTCTGTGTCTATTTTACTGCATCAAGCCAATAAACATTTAAATGCACTTCACATCAAAAGATTATGTAAACTTTTATTTTAATTCCTTTTTCCTTCAGAAAAAAAAAAACAAAACTCGGGATGTTTTCGAGGTCTGGCCGCACCGAGCGAGCAGAGGCCTCCCCCATGTCCTGCCTCGGGTAATACTGTCCGGGGACGGCCCCGCGCGGTACCGGACACCTTCTCTAGCCAAGTGTCCCTTTTTTAAGCGGCTTCCAATAAGGCCTACAGTTTAAAGATAAACAAGACAAAGTGCCATCTTTGTTTGGACAACCGATGGACTCTGGCAAGATAAAATAAAGTTATGTGTATTTTGTTATACTTACAAGCAGCTCCAATCCTGAGTATTTATGGTAAATCTAAACATACAAAAATGTATGTACATTTTTCTCCACTTTCTTGTAAACAGTTGTCAGCGTACTGTTTTTTAATCCCTTTATCTTTGAGACATGCAAATCATACATACAGTATAAATACACAAGAAAACAATGACACTCATTCAAAAACTACGCAACGAAAAGTTGTGGCTGCAGTATTCGAAATTATAAATAATCAATGCTCGAGGCATCCTATACAGCTAAAAGCGGACGTTCATTCTACTGTTCTTAGCTGCAGTTGTAGAAATACTGAGATTTTTTTTTGCACCTTCCATGCTATTACAGTATTTATAACACTATCGTATGTGGAGATAAAGACTTGTTTACTATACCTCTTCTTTTCAGAGTGAAGGAGAAAGCAGCACTTACATAGACTGAAACCGCGGCAGCAACAGCTGGGGTTGCTACTGCTCTATTAGGAAGTTTTCCACTCTAACAATTCTTAAATTAAAAAACACAACAAAACAAAAGGTAAAGAAAAACAACCTAAGAATCGACTACATGTTCATTCCTTGGGCACTTAACAGCGAATCCAGCATGTCGAATGTGTCTTTGTAGTCCATATGCTGGCTGTTTGTACTGTACTGGTGATTGGCATCAGGACCGTTCTCCACTGGTTTCTTGTCCAGTTTCACGAGGGTGCTGAGATGTCCGTAGCCCACCTGGTATGTGACAGGGGGAGGAGGGGGTAAGGGAAGGTTAAAAACAGAGTTGCGAGAGGATACATACTGCTTAACAGAGGAAGAACTAGATGAACTACCTGAACTTTTGGAACTTTTGCTCATTTTGGAGTGGTGGTTGTGGGAAGCATCGTTGCTGTGCAACTTCTTCCGCGAAGAGCCGGAACTAGAGGAATTGCCGTCGCTACTCAGGCCAACGGGACTCCTCAGCACAGTGGGGGTCACTCCCTCAGTGCTATGTTTGCTGCCGCCACCGCTGCTCCCTCCGCCGTGGGAATGGGAGTGCTTGTGCCCCAGACCGTGGTGGCGATTTAAAGAGTGTTCTTTGTGTTTTTCCTTATGCTCTTTGCTAACGTGGGGACTGGAATGTTTGCTTTTCCCGCTACCCTCGTCCGACGAGCTGTGCCTTTCCGAGGAAGAAACCTTGATTTTCATTTTCAGCTCCTCCTTGCTGGCACCTTTCTCCGTGGGTGGGATGGGAATGCGGAGTTTGAGCGAGCCGCCCTTTTCTTTCTTATCAGACAAGTGTTTTTCAGGCTTCTCCGCGTTCCCAATGGGAATTTTCATTTTGATAGGAGACGTAACAGAGGAGCTGCTGGCCGTCTGTGGCTGCATGTGTTTTTTATGCTGCTGTTCGCCCGGGGTTGCTACGTAGTGTTCTCTCACGTCCAGTTCCAGGGTTTCTAGTTTGCGCTTCTCTCTGTATTTATCCAAAGACATTTTTTGAGGAATTATTACAGGAGCGGCGACTTGTCCGTGGTGTTTGTTTCCCGACTTATGAGAATATTCTTGTTTGACAGCAGAATGCTCAGCGAGTTTGTCAGGTCTGTGATGTACCCCAGAGTGCAACTGGACGGACGTCCCTGCCTGGAAGTTCATGTTGTACTGACCAGCAGGTAACGCCTCCTGTTTTTGGGAGTAAATTTGTTCTGTCCTCGTTTGTTCTTGATGCTGAGGCCATTCCTGGTGCGATGCCAAACTGTATGAGGTACTTGGCATTCCCGTCGCTAGTATTGCCAGATTTTCAGGTGCGTGACTGTCCGGAACAGAGATACTTCCTGAGGTCAGAGGTACCGGTGCAGGAAACGATGTCGATGGTTTTTGGAAACTTGTGTTTGCGGCTACACCTGTTACTGTATCCACCAAAATGGAATTCTGGACCAAAGATGAACCAAGAAGCGAGTTCTCGGATACCTGTCCATCCCCTTTAGGTTTCTTAGCAGCCTGATTAGCCTAAGCAAAAAGGAAAGAAGCGACAAAAATACACAGCTTAGAACAACTTGTGCGGTGCCTTCCCATTTAGCTGACAGGTGAGGGTAAGAGCTGACTCAAGGTTTCACCCCCTCCCAACCCGGCTGCAGGAATAAAGAGCCAATAAGATATAAGTTAACTTTTTCCCTCGGTTCACAATTGTCCTAGAAGTTCACCTCTTTTTGCTAGACACTGTTAGAGGAAAATTTCTTACCCGCCAATTTCTAATTCTCTTGAGCCTGCTAGGCGTTTTCTCCAGTATCTGCAGAAACTCATGAGTTAGCTCTGGGTAGAAAAAAAACCAAAGCCATTTCTTACATCTGATTCTGTAATAAGCAGGTTAAACTTTAAGCATTTTTCTAGACTAACAGTATAGAGCTTTTGCAGTAGCGACTACAGGCTGCACGTGATTCCAATTCAAATTTAATAAAGAGTTTTGACAGACAAGTGTTGAACAAAAAAAAGCGACAGTATTTCACTCTGACAGACTTCTGACCGCTACATGCATTCTGAAAAACAAGTCTGAATTTAAGATTTTATTTTCCCTCTTGCAAAATCTGGATTTGTTACACCAAAAAATTTCTAGAGAGATCTGTACAAACAACAGCTCCTAAAAGAACATACTTGCCGTTGAGCTTGGGCATTCCCTGTATGAAGTTAAGTTTCCTTTAAAGCATAAATTTCTAAGTCACTCTTTCAGTCATTCCACCGAATTTCAGGAACAACCAACAACAGCTCTGAACAAAATACGAGCCATTTGTGTTGGAGGGAAAGTAGCTGGCCGTGTTAAAAACCCAAAGATCCCTCCAGTTAGCGTGCCCACAAGGAAACGTAGGTCTTTCTGCCCATCAGCTGCAGATAGAAATACTTGCCACTGAAATTTAATTTTACTCACAAGCTTAAAATAGTTAGGTACAGTCAGAATTTGAATGCAAAAGTGTATCTCTTGCAGGTCTGGAAGAACTGGCTTCTCCAGAACTCTGCAAAGGAGTCAGAAACTAAGCTGCTCCCCAGCGCAAAACTGCATCAGCACTTTGGTCTGCCCGAGCCTATTACACACCCCAGCTCCAGAAATGCTTGAGGAATTCAGCAGTGTTCACTGTGAGCTCACAGCACACATCGCATGGGATTTTAAAAATCAAAATGATGCGATGACCAAACGCTCAAAACCAATGGCCAGATGAGAAGGAAGGCAGGGTGGTATTTGAACCTACAGATCCAACTTAAAGAAGCCTACTAAGACAGAGACATTTCAATTTGCTCACGCCGGTTCTGCGCTTCAGGTGATGTCTACTCAAGTTTCCACTTTAAAAAAAAATAATAAATATTGCCATTAAGAAATAAAAGCTCAGTAGAGGAGAACAGCTGGCCGTGGGGAGCTGTGCTGGGCCAGGTCAAGCCTGGAGGCCTCTACCACCACTCCAAACCAAACGTCTCACTCTAGAACTAACAGCAAAGTCCAACACACGGATTCGAGAGCCCCAGAAGCCACCACCTCCCCTGCAGTAGCACATGGAGGCCTAAAATTCAGACTCCGCTTTACTAAGTGCTATTTACAAAGGCAGCAAACTTCTAGGTATATGGCCTTCTAGGTATGTGCTTTCTTCTGGAAAGAAGCCATTTAACAAAATGTTTTACAGGGGTTTGAGGTATCATAAGCTACACCAAATTGGTAACGTAGAACTACCTGCACAGATACAGCCATTTTATGTACAGGCTTGAGAACAGTTGTCTCAGTGACAGGGGAGCCATGAGCTTGGACCAGGACCGCATGGATTTCCACTGGGGGGATCTCCACCTTTTTCCTGGTTCTGGACAGCATTTAAAATTAGGGTTCTAGAACCTGCACCTACAAAAGGGACATGGGCGCCCCCAGCCCAGAGGATGAAGTGAGAAGGGTCTCAAAACTAAGTTTGTCTTCCAAAGTTCTCCCCTCTCCTATACCCTTCTCTCAGCCGAGCATCCGGCACGTGGAGTCAGTGAGACTTATTTTAGGCTTAAAGTTATGCTCTTACTGTACTATACTCCCACTTTTACATTAAGAAACCCTTGAATTTCGAGGTGTGAAAAGGCAGCCTTACTTACCGTCTAGCAATTCTAGAGTAACTGAAGGATCTACATATTCCCACCAGTGTTTTCCATCAGTCGATACTGGAATCTCCCAGTTGGACCACTTGCAGGCCAAGTGAATGCACACACATGCTATGACTGTGGGCTTGTACTGAAGACAGAACGTAGTAAGATGAAGACTGTCGCACAAATTTCGTAATGAGGAACCAAAGGAAATCAAACATGTAAAACAGAAAACCCAAACAAATCAACCATTAACACGCAGAATAAGGTAACTTGTCAAGCAACAGCAGTCAAACATTAGATCACGGAATATTTGTCTGATTAAGTCTGTAAGATCTCACTGCCTCCAGAAAACGAAGGGCAGGGCATTTATCTAGTAGAAAAGTTTAATTTGCTTTTGCTATAAAAAGCGTGATGAACAGTAAATAAATTTACCAGTTATTCTACTGCACTTAAAAGAAAGCAGGCTAATATGGTCAATTAAAATGTTACAGTAAAAGGCATACAGCTGTGAAGGAGATGTTCAGACGAAGGCAGGCAGTAGTTGCCCAGAGGCCGAGTGAATGACTCGTGGGCTTTAGCTCTCACTGGGCCGGGCTCTGTGATATTTGGGAACTCGCCTTCAGCTCCCAGCTGGCAGCACCGCAGAGGTAACGGTTCTGTCTCACCCCTTCATCACAGCTTTTCTTAACAGCTGCTTCCAATACAGAACCCTGCCCACCACCGAGCCACCAAGAAATATTTATTTGGAAGAACTGCAATAATCAGCAGGTAACTGCTTATAAACTATCTACACGTAACGGAATCCTATTAAATAACGCTCAAAGTTGTTTGGCAAGAAGTAAATCGAAGTCATTGAGAAATCAAGACTGAAGTCTGTTCTCAAATTCCATCTTTCTACAGCAGGCTACGTATACACAATCCCCATCTGGACTCCTATAACTTTAAATTTATGTAAGTACTTAAGTTTTATAAAACTACATATAAAGATTAAAGAGCTGTTTCTAAAAGGAAGAACATTGGACTACTATTAGTCTACCTGAAAAGAAAAATCAGCTAGTTGAAAAGCTCTTAGGCCCACTACAATTTTATACGTTAAGATTGGATCAATATATTTAAAATTAAGAGAAAACTGCCATTAACTACAAGTGTAAACTAGAAATAGTTTTGTACTTACCAAGATGCTCGAATTTCTAGGTTAAGTTTAGCTCTTTGTAATCTTTAGCTGCTATTCAGGCTACCAATTTTAGACTTATGCACTCACAATCGAGAAAATGTCATCAGAAAGCACCACTACACTTCTCATTGTGCATTTAACCCCTTTGTGCCGTCAGGCCCTTGTACAATACACCGCACTGCACCCAGGAAGGAACCACCACTGTAGATGGCCCAGTCTCCTGTTGCAACAAGGGTAAGACACATGGAGGGGGCCCTGCAGTAAAGGAAGCTATAGTGTGCTACAACAGTGCAACAAAGAGGTTCAGGATAACAACCTGTTGGTAGCCATGAAATAGGATGTCTGTGCCAAATCCTTGCTTGCTGTAAGAAAAGAAAAAGGGAGAGATTAGGTATCGGCGCTAACGGCTCAGCGTCATTCCACAACGAAAGCAGTTTTACCTTCCGAAAGCACCACTTGGGATTTCCACAGAACTGGTGTGAATTTAGCTAACTGGCCTTTAAAATAATCTTTTCCACGATGCAGAAGAGCCCGTTACATTCAGTAACAAGAGACGGACCAGTCATTGCGTCCCCTGACCCTCCCGCCGCACGGCCCACGGGAGAGTTTCCCGTTGCTTATCTCCCCCAAACGCCTCGCGCAGGAGCACGCTCTCCTGGGAACACCTCCTCTCCCCACCCTCGCCCGCAGAGGGTCCCTGCCACGGCCCTGGACTGCGGAGAGGCCGGCAGCGAAAGCCAATTCATAGCACAGCACGAGTTCTGCTCTGGGAGAGGAGCTCGGCGGGAGAGCCGGAGAACACCCTCCCACCCCAAAACCAGGCACAGCTCTCTCTCCCAACGCCCTGCAACACAGCAAGCCCCCAGGATAGAGGGTAAAAAAAAAAAACAAAAACACAAACCACAAACTTAAACAAGTTTTCTGCTCCCTCTAATCAAGAGGGGCTCATAAACATTTTGTTCCGCGTTTGTTAAGCCTATGGCAAAGCTTGGACAGGAAATAAACAACTTCGTTTTAGTTACAGTCAGGGAAACCCCCTCTCTCCCCCTCCCGCCCCCAAACTGCAACTTGCCAGAAATGAAAAGCTGCCAATTTGGGCTGTTGCAGCCATCCAGCCCTGACCCCTGGCAGTGAAACCCCAACTCCCTCACTCGAGTAAGAGAACTTACTGTCACATGCATACAATGGAATAGCTGGGCACAATGCTTTTAACTGAAGATTGAACGCAGCCTTCATTGAATTCTTACTTTGACACTACCACTTGAAATCAGTGCTACCTGCAGAAAGCGTATCGTTTAATTTTATGTCAAAGGGAATATTGTTAAACTTCTATTTTAATAATAAGCTTTCCATAAAGTTTGAGAAAGACTGCAATGGCTTTTAAAACTTATTTTTTAAACAGCATATTAGAGATGTGATTTAACTCGACTTCTAATGATTGCCAAGGAGCACAGATCAGATTGGTCTTTATGCTACACAGCTGGGCAGTGCCCTGACCTGAGAAGAACGTGGACGTAGGAAGGTAACAGGATCCCTTCCTACACACCAATTCTACTAATCCATAATAATCAAAAGATGAACTGACAATGTGACAGTGTTACACTATAATAATTTAGTTTGCAAGCGATAATGGTAAGTGCATGCCATACAACCATGGAGTTCAACATTTTCCTCTCCCTCCCATCAAAAAAAAATTGTAAGGCAATAGTACCAAAAAAGTGAAATGAGACCATCATAACAAACCAAAAGAAAATACAGAATGGTTCAATAAGACCGAAATGTATGTCTTGCTCTTCATTTTTCATCAAAGTAATGTTTAAAGGCTCTTCAATGGTTTCTATATTCTGTAAGTTACAACACGTTTGATTTAAGGGACCAAATCAAGAAGCATCTCTACTCTCACTGAAATGTCCCTTCAAAACAAGGAAGAAAAGCAGATGCCAGAAAAATTCTATTTAACATCAGCTTGAAAGTTGGCTAAATCAAAACATATAACTGGAAGAAAAGCATCACATCTTGAAACACACATTTTAGCCTCAATCAGAAGTCACTGTGCTAAATACCTTACCTATACTACAAGCAGGATGATACTGCTTCAACTTATTTACAGCTGAATAATCATCACTGCCAAAACCAGCAAGACATTTCAGCTGACAGCTAAAGCCTGTGCTCACACGAGGCACAACTGAAAACATCCGTCCCAAACTCTTCTCTTACATTTAGGACAGCTTTGGTTTGGCAGAATCCATTGCTAAAATGAAAGCTAACAAATTCTGGTTCCTATATTTTGGTGTGTTATTTCCATAATGGAAATTGCATGTCCAAATTAAAATAACCTTGAAGGGGAGGCTAAAAGCAGCCAGCAGAGCTTCTTTGTTACAACTCCCAAGTTGCAGGACTAATGACTGATGCCGGTCATTAACAATCACTGCTATATTTTATCATTCAGGAGTGGTTTAAAACACTCACCCTGTCTCCCTGCTGCAGAAGCAACCATAAGGCAGGGGATTACTGAAGTAGTAATCAAGATTTTGAAACAGGACTACTTGTCCGATACACCTTCCAAGAGGCTCCCGTCTCCAAGAAATTCCCAAGTGGAAACCAAAACGCTTTTTACTGGGCACAGCCACAGAGTTCAGCTGGTGCAATTCCAAGATACCTGAGTCTTTTCTTCAGCAGTAGGTGATCCTGAGATAATTGTGAAAACACGATTGCCCGGCCACCCTTAGGAGAGCGGTGGGTGGCTACGCCTGGGACCCTGACAACACACGTAAGCATTCCCCGGAAAAAGGAGACTGCAGATGAGTCAGACAACATCAGAAGAGAGAAACTGTGCTGAAGTCCTTCTTGGGCAACAGGAAGAAAGCCACAGGCTCTGACTGGAGGTGTGGTGGTGGATGCCCGTGGATCTGGAAAGGACTGGAGGAGGCCGTGGTGTAGGCGTTCTGGTCTGAGCAGTCCTCGTGGCTTTACTTTCCCAAAATTATCTAAACTTTGGGAACAGGCCCGCAAAAGCCTGTTCAGAATGTGAAGGCCATCTGTAGCAATGATGGAGTGCAGATGGTGCTTAAGATCTTTCCACACCACTTAGGGTACTAAGTTTTAAATTTTCCTCATCAGAATACCCTCCAAAAAAGCAGTTTCATTCAGATTCATCTCCTCTTCCGCCGCCTTGGCTTTCTCAGCCCAATTTAACCAACGGCAGCTGTGCACACAGATACTGTGGCACGTTTGAAGAATCTGACAGTGCAATTTCCACCAAAGATTAATAAGGATGTTCAAGATACCTGATAACCTGTAGAACAGCGAGACCAATCCCAGAAATCCTTGGAATCCAATCTTCAGTTCCAAAAGAAGGCTATGTAACCAACACAGAAAAAGGATTGACTGAAGGCTTCCCAATAAGGAGATGAGGATACAGATTCCTCCACTTCAAGTTCCACCAGAAGCAGGCTGGGAACAGACTGATTTTACACCAGAGCTTAAGAGGACCGTGGCATGATTCTATGGTCTTGGCACTAGGGCACGTTTCACTGCTGATAACTCAACCAGCATTCAAGCCAGTAAGGTAGTTTGACACCAGGAACAGTTTTTTGGTGGTGTTTTTTCTTTTCTCTTCTTTTTTTCCCTTTTTCCTTTTCTTCTCTCTTCAGTTCTGGAGCATCCTTGGAATGGGCACTGAAGCTTGCTGGCAGGCCTTCACAGATTCCTTAGAGGACCTGTGGGATCCTAAGGAATGATGGTCCTGTCTCCTCTTCTCAGTCTCTTGACACTGAGGAAGAACGGTGCAGAAAAAAGACTGAGCCCACACCATTTCCCTTTTCTGCTATACTGACCAAACTGCAAAGCTGGAACAATTTCATCAACTCACGGATCTTTGAAAACCAGAAGAAATAGATACCTTATGCCTGAACACCATGAGTCATTATGCATCCATCCAGGCAGCCCTTAGCTACAATGATCTCTGTTGTCCATTACTGCCTTCGGAAAGGCTTTCAATCTTAGAGATGAGGAATGCAACCTTTTTTAAGTTGTATGTTGAAGCAATTATGTTTATTTGCACCAATTCCCACTTACTAGTTCATCTTCAGCTTCCAGCAGCTGATTCTGGTAGGCCATTACAAGACTAGACAGTCTTCAACAAAGGATGTGGCTGAATCTTTTGAGCATCATCAACAGAACCTGGTTTGTTTGGTTTTTTTTTTCCATTTTGTTTTTTTAAGCGGGTATCTTACAGATTGATACAGGTAACAGTTAGAGCATAAAGCACACTACCCTGGATGTGAGACAACAAAAAGTGATCTGGAGAATCAGCCATTCTCTTGGCCACTTAAGCTTAGCCAGCAAAAGGGCATCTTCCCACCCCTTGGCAATTCAGTGCACAGGTGTAAAGCCAAAACCTTAAGTACACTTTAGCAGTCAGCCACATTGTATTCTCCCCTTCCTTCTCTCCCCAAACATACAGTGGAGGTTTTAATCGTAACAGTCTTGGATAAGTTAATCACCTTTAATAAAAAAAGGTATCGCTGCCTTCTGAAACAGTGCTTTTTGTCCAAGACGACACGTTACCAGAACTGGGTGAAGCAACTTTGCATTTCTTTAACTTCTCAGTCAATCCCTTTAGCACTAAAGGCTTAACACTGACAAATCTTAGATACGTTCTGAAAGCTTCAGGACTTGCTATCTAAGCGTTGCACCTATTCACATGAAAACAAAACACTGTCCAATAAATAAATGTTAAGAGATATAGAATTAAAATCAAACCGCTGCATCTTTGAAGACCTATCACTGTGCCACAAGCCCATCTCTTCATTTAGTCAATACTTAAAGGTAACGTTCCACAGCAATTGTTTTCTACTTGCTTGGCTTGCATGCATAACTACAGACTTCATTCTCAATGTTTTAATTTATGGATTAATTTATTGTCCTGTTTCTGTTTCTATTGTACTGAGGTACTCGAGTCTTGTGTCCAGAGCCTATACCAGCCCGTGGAGGGGCACACACTGACCAGAATACCATTTGCATACACACACACTGAGGACACCTACTCCAGTGAGCAGGTTTCCAAGCATCTGATGTGTTATATTCCCTTGGCACCAGCGCTTGAGAAACACAGGATTTCAACCCTCATGGGAGTCTTCAGATGTCAAGACTTGGCATAATTTTAGAATTCTAAGTATTTTGTCGAACTGAAAAAGCTGAACTGTCTTAGAGTGGTCTCTACCCTTGACTACAGAAAATAAAGTTTGTGTAGCAGCATGCATTCCTTCTGGTAGGCCTGAGTCAAATACACTTGCTGATGTGCAAATCCTGTGTCTGTCACCCCTCCCCGCAGCCCCAAACACCGAGCAGAAGTGCAGGGACTCACAAAACAATGAAATACGTGCTCACATTTACACTGACCCAAAGCAAAACCCAGGAGTGCTGCTACTGCAGACTATTGAGACATTAGGTGCAATTAGACTTAGGCACCGAGTCACAATCAAATCCAGAGAGCAAAAAAATCATCATCTTATAGCAAGAATGGCAAAAAAAGCTACTTTATATGCAAATGAGGTACACAGAGCACCACTCCTACTGGGAATCAAACTCTGCAGGCACTACACCAGGAAGCTACTTTAAAATGAGGAAGGAGAGACACTTTTCCTGCAGAGAACAACTTGAATTCTAGGGTGACTACAAAACAGATCGAGTTAACATGATTAAGTTGCACCTAGCTTTCATATATTTTATAAAGAAAGAGAAATAATTTTGAAGCACTTAACTTTGCATTTTTCAGTGCAACAACAGCTAATGACTAAAGACTAACAATCATAGTCTAATCGTTACCACTTTTTAATTACAGAATATAAAGTGAGTTTATTTTAGGTGCTTTTACAATTTTTTTCATCCTCCATCTTATAACAGCATTTTCTTTTCTTATTTTTTTTAGCTCCAAAGGAAACCGATTTAAGAATTAAAGGAGTGCCAAAATTCAACAAAAATTATTAAAGGATAAAACAGGTCTGTAACTAGAATCACATTTATGAGCTGCATCCAAGTTAGAGGAAATGATTGTTTACAAAAGGTTTGGGGATCTGTTCTACCATCCAAAACAAGTAAGTATACCCTGCTCTAGAAAAAAGAATTAAGTCACATCTTGAAGTATTTGCATGTGATGGGAGACCTGTTATGCACCGTCTTTATTCCCCAATTCATTACCTAAAAAGATTTGCTAGGCAGAAAGCTAGCATTAGCCACCAACCAATATGCAGACTAAACTTTACCTGGGAAAACTACTTCTGAGTGAAAACAATCAACCCAGAATGATACTAAGTAGTTGGTTATGCAGTTTTCAACTACTAATTGCTTCTGGCATTTAAGAAAACATGGAACAGACATTACTAAAATCAAAGCTAATAAGCAAGCAAAAAAATTCTGAAGGACAGAACTAAACTCCTTATTGAACTCTAAAGGTTAAGATCAACCTTTTAGTAATTAGCTTTAAACAAACTCTTTGGATAACATAGTTGGTGAAGATCATATTAGACAAATAATATCACCTTCAAATATTAATAGAAAGCTGAAAAAGGACTTACAGAAGGTGTTAAAAGTCACTGACCTCTCACTAATTGCGTACATTTCACAACATCTGTGTGCGGATGTTCAATGGTAATCTCAAAACCTGAAGAGTTAAGAATACATTTTAGAACTATACATTTTCATCTGTTAAATGAAAAACCAAACCCCTTTCCTTTACCCAGACCTAAAATGCTTGCTAAACCTTTGCACTGAAGATCAAGTAACACTATTTAACTGCCTTTTAATCTGCACCTTTTCATATGTTTTAATGGCGGATGGTACAGACATTTCGAGATCAATTAGTAAAACATCCGTTCAGTCATCTCAAATATCTAAAAATACATATACTTGGGAAATTACTGTATTTTTTAAGTTGAACATATCTGAACAGTTTCTAGTCCATAAATAAGTCAGTAAAAGCTATATTATAAACACACTGAAATACACCTGCATGCACATGCACTATATTCATTGATTTCTGAGACTTAAGCATATTGCACCTATGAAATTACAAATTAAGTCAATTTGTAGGTCAGTGTCTTAAGAAACCTTTGCTTATGATGCTATTTTAAGAATTAGGTCACTACTGTTAGCTTTTTTTTTTTTAAACAATGTGCTCAAAGTGGTATTTAAGAATATCTGAGTAAGTTGGTGTTCTCAGGCTTGCCAGTTGTAATTATCTGTTTCTGCTACTTTAAAGTCAGAAGAGTTTCTTATCAGAACATTCCATTTCAAATTTTGGAATTACCTAAACCATGAAATGGTTACACTATGACTTGTGACGTTCTGAGATAATAACCCTGCTCAATTATATCACGTTCCTCTACTGAAAGGCAAAACAGGGAAGAGCACTTGGTATAAAGCTTTTCCCAATCACTTCAGAACACATACACAGCTAAACTAAGACAACGTGCTACCTTATATAAAGAAATACCAACGTAGTTAATACTTTGGAGTAAAAGCCTGTTGGAAAGGGCACACTTTTCTACCCCATCAAACTGCCAGAAACATCTGTTTCACAAGTATAGCTAGGCCTTTTTCTCTCCAAAGCGAGCACAACAGAACTGCTAATACAAAATTACATTCACAGGTCAGAAGTTGTACACAAAAGCAGTAAAATTCTGGTGTACCAATAGCACATCAAAAATCCAGTTCCTTGGGTCCCAGTACTTCTTCATGGCAAGATGCCCCCACAGGAGGTATTTAGAAAGACATACCTAAAGTTTGAAGCATTATTGTTTCAAGTATAACCAGCTCTTGGGCTTGCTGAAGGTATGCCTGCAACAAATAAGCAAACAGGTCAAGACATAGCTAGCTATTGCCTTAAAATTTTAAATCACACTGCCTATTTGAACCCTGGTACTAGAAAAACAAGTTTCTACCCTAGAAACCCACTGGTACTCACTACCCAAGCCAGTTAGAACTGACAATGAGAACACTGCAGTAATACTTTCTTCTACCAGTATAAGCGTTGCTACAAATTCAGCTATACCAGCCCAAATCACCTTTCACAGGAAGATTTCCTTAGTCTGGATCTCATATGATCTACTCCAACAAAGCATTTTGGGGAAAAGGAGGGAAGGCTGTAAGAACTACAAAGGCCTGCCAGTGAAAATTAACTCAAATATCTCAAGGCAGGTTATTAATTTTACCAGTACTTTAAAATACAGCTGGGGATACTCAGCTGGCTTCTGTTAAGCTAGCTTAAGCTTGTGGACTGAAATACACATACATATATATACATATATATATATACAGACACCACTCCATGGGTCATTCCGAGAGCTGGGAGCATAGCAAAGGTGCTCAAATAGTTCTGTACACCAGCTGAGGTCCAGCAGGGTATAACTAGCTCAGCCTGACCTTCAAGCTGAACAACTCCAGGGCATTTCCACTATAATTCCTCCTACGTTTGGTTTCAGGAAGACTCATCTCAGGAAAGAAAATGTGAACTACAAAGTGGAAGTTGTACAGACTTTGGAAAATGAAAGGAAAAGCAATGTATAGCAGAGGCAGCAGCTGACAACTGTATCACGTCCTTTAAAACAGAAGGTGGACACCAGTGCCCAGCGAGCTGCTGGTTGAGAAAGACACACACAGCGTCCTGAACTCCTCTCTGTGCAAACTCTGTCACTTATGGAACCACACCTGAAACCTCTTATTTAACATCTAGTCTTCTACTGTACATAAAGAAGCCTTAAGAATAATGCAAGTTCAAGATGGTGCAACCTATTCAAGTTTTGTAACACAAATATTCAAGCCTTTAATAAGTTATATTAAACAGTACAAAAGACTTAAATGCTGTAAAAACAAAAGGTTTTTTTCTAGTATACAGACAGCAATAATCCAGTCAAGAAAACCGAACACATCATTAGATGAAGCGTCATCTGATTATCTGTAAAACCATGACTTCCACCTACATCACTCTTTGTATCCAGTTGTGGCTCTTGAGGATGAAGACAGGCATGTGCTACTTTAATAACATGTTCAAGTTTCCGTGGTTGTTCTTCCACTTTTGCAGCCAAAAACAACGCCGTAGGAGATATTATCTGAAGAAGAAAAACATGTATGTATTTTTTTAAACTTTTTTACAAGCAGGACTTGAATTTTTATGGAGAGTCTAAACTGCTAATTAGAAAAGGCTTAAGAAGTCACATTTGTTTGGGGGCTTTGGGGTTTTTTTGCCATTGTTTTTTGTTTTTAAACAGTTCTGAAATCATGCAAAGTAACAAAAATAACCAGTCATGTTTTATTTTATAACTGATGTAATCCTCTCAGCAGCACCAGGAAGGAATAGCATAAATGCTAAATTACATTTGTGAGTAAGATGTCTGAGGTCAAACTAATCCTCGTTCAACATAAAAAGACTAGATTTGGTCCAGAAGATTTAGTCATACTAGAACAGGCTGTTTCAAGTTAAATATACTTCGTGAGAAAGTTCATCCCATTTCTTGCCCAGCAGTGAGCCATTACACCATCTTTTCAGTAAAAGTCAAAACAGCTTTGCTAACATTTGGTTCTCCTACAAAGCAAGAAACTTTGCGGAGAACTTTAAGGAAAACAGCTTGTTATATAAATACAGGTTGTATAAGTGAAAGCTTACTCTTAGAAACTTCACTATATACCCAGCAGTGAACAAAGCACAAGGATTTACAACGCAGCAGTAACATCAAATGTTAGTAAAGACTACAAATTACATTTAAAGATGAAAATTTTAATAAAGCTCCTGGTGTCATAAGCTGGCAGTAAAGCACCCGTTCACAGGAGTTAGCTACAAAGTAGAGTTTTAATACCTAGTTGTCCGATATAAAGGACTGATATATCTGTATTACAGAATGTGGCTAAACATAAATGAGTTAGCAGGGTCCTCTTTGTATGCAAAAGTTGCCCACGTAAACCAGGAATTAAAGTGACAGTAGAAATCTTCATGTAGACATGGGCAGATTAAATTGGTTAAGATTAAGCCAGTATAAAGCCTTTATTCAGAGACTGAAATAGCTGCTGGTCGAGTATTTAATTAATGCATGGTGCAAGCAGCGCAAGTATCGGGTTTCTCATTCAAACCCCAAGCAGAAGTAGCCCAAATGAACTGAATAGCAGCCCTACTTCCCCCCTTAAAGTGAGCTTTGCCTTTCCTTTTTGTTAGCAAGCAGCCCTGTGTTACGTCACAATGAAACATTTGGTATAAGTAGCTGCAATATATGAAAAACTGCAACAAACTAATTAGACATGAACATATAAGTGATCACCCATTACATTTCAGGACCTTCAAAGGAGTACTTTTTGCCCCCTTAAATCACTCTGAAATGTCCACTTGGATCTTGAAGTAGAACTTTAAAGGTGGGAGACTTGAGGAAAACTGACACCCTGGGAAGGTGATACCCTTTGACAAATGGAAATGTGCCGTGAAGAAATCTTTTTAAAAAAACACAAACCCAAACCACCCAAAACAAGGCACAAGGAGCAAATTCTTCTATGATGGAGACAAAAGAACTACTTTCTTCTTAAGACCCTTGTAACTTAGGCTTTACAAATGGCTGAAATAAAAACCTGAAGCCAGGTGTTGCTGAACAAGGCCATATTAACACTGTCATTTAAGACTTCTGACAATTTTTGAGAAATTCCTACTCATTTTGCTTGAAGTAATGATTTGAAATTCCAGAATAAATTCCCTTTGCTAGAGACATGCTACTTGAAACATGCCTTGCTTAAGTTGGGAGACAAACTTTTAAACACTAAATACGAAGGAAAGATGCTCTGGGGTTCAGAAAGATGGAGCAGCAACAGCTTTGACGTGCCAGAAGACGTACAGTAGCACACACACGTATAACCCAACATACACGTGCCATATAAAGGTATTTTATAGCACAGACAAACTGCTCCAGCCCAGTAATGCAGGAACTCAGGCAAATATCTCTCAGCTACAGTTGCTTCATCCATACAACCCTTGTGGTGATCTCCCCCCAGGGTGCTTCAACCATTTAGGGCAGGCAGAACTGAGGAAGGTGTGTGAGGCCTGCACCTTCTACACCAGGGCCAGCCCAAGAGGAAGCATTACATTCTCAGACCTAATCCTGAGCTTTTGGGAAAAGTTAAGATTAGCAGGGAAGGGGAAGCCAGAGAAACATAAACGACAGAGAAAAAAGGAAATGGGGAATGTTGAAGAATCAACAGAGTTATGAAGAAGCACATCAGACAACGAGATATTTGACAGAAATGAGCAGGTTTTAATAGTATCATAGAACTGTCTAAGTTGGAATGGACCTTTAAGATCATCTAGTCCAACCACCAAGGACATGAGGACACCAGAGACTAGAACTGCCTCAATTTTTACTCAGGAAAAAGGATATGACAAGGTAGACCATGATGGATTGAAAACTAAAACTCAACTTTCCTCACTCCGTGACTTCACTATGTTGAGTCATGACATATATGGAAACAGAAATAGAATGGATGATGGGAAGAAGCTTTAATAGAAAGTAAGTAGAAGATCCTTTCCATTTCCCCAGGATCACACAATTTCCTGCCCCTCCCTCCCCCCCTTTTTTTTTTAAATTTAAAACAAGCCAAACAGATAGTGGGCTGAAGAAGAACAAAAGTAACTGTCCTGTGAACAATGAACTGTTGCTTCCTGCTCTTCTCCTCCTCCCTCTAGCCCTACCATCCCCACTGAGCATCACACACCCACCCCCAAGAACCTGCACTCAGGCCTTACAGTTTTGCTAGCTTTGTGTGCAAGTTTAATCCAAAGATATCCTAAAACAAGGTCTATTTCCACACAGTTTGTGGGTAGTTAAGACATACGCAGAATTTTCATAATGTAACTTTCTGGAAAAAAAAAAAATAAAAAATATCAATTTCCAACAATTATCCTAGCTGAAAATATTTACATTTCACAGAGACATTCTCTGAACCAAGTCACCAATAACCGCACAATTAAACCATCAGAAAATTCTCACTCACTGTTATTCTATATTTGGCTACACTGAAGTTTTATTTCATTCCAAGAAAGCACCTCCTATCAGCCTGACTTCAGGATATTTTCTAATTTACTGAAACAGATCAGTTCTGGCCAAGAAATCTCCACACAATTCCTGATCTCCACGACATTACATAAAACACAGTTCTGGAGACTGATTAACTGACATTTCACTCTGCTTAAAAAATAAAATAAAATAATAATAAAATAATCCATGTCCACCCCAATTATCTATTTCCTTAGAACAAGAAGTGTTGGCTTCTGGCCAAAAGAACTTCATGTCTTTGTCTTGGTTCTCATTCCCAGTTGACCAGTAGGTCAGTATTTTTGTCTCCTTTGGTATTTATTCAGGAAAATAGACATCCTAATAAAATTTCAGCCTTGGCATGCAAACAGTCCTCAGTGAAGACGACACACCCTGCTAAGTATACAAGTGGCAAAGTTACTCAAACGCTTTCATTCATTTCCAATTCTCAAAAATGACAGAAAAAGCAAAGCAGAACAAAAAGGCAAAATTAAAGACACAGACTAGACACAGCTGTGAGCTTCCTATATATAAACATCTTCATTTGACATAAGATAAATGAAATAATTCTAAGGCGTTATCTACCGTGCACCCAAAATAAGAGTCTTTAAGACTTTGAGATATATCTTTAGAAGAACACACATGATTTACAAAATTAAGCCCCATTTTTATACCAGCTGGGAATCTCAGAAACCAAGTCCCACTGAAACAGAAAAACCAAGAGCCTTATTGCAACAGTCCAAGAGCATTATACAGCAAGTTTTATTGGTAAATGTGGTACAAGCCCTTTTTCACTTAAAAAGCAGAAGACACATTGTAAAACCAGCGTTGTTACAACAAAAGCATTTGGAATAATCTCAGGCTACATCTGCAGCTCGCACACAGTTTTTTGAGAACTCCCTCTTCCTTTTAATACCAATATTAGTATGCCTTTAGTCTTGATACAAATTAGCTGAAGATGTTACATGGTCCCAGTCTATGATAGAGGTTTTTCAAATGTGAACACAGAGTTGCAATTTTTTTTTTTATTATTATAACCAGGAGCTCACATTGCATAAAAACAGCAAATACGTTAAATTGCAAGATTAGAAACAGAACTGAAGTGCCCAAAACAGTCTCACTAAAGCTTGTTGCGTACTATGAAAGTTTTAAGAACTTTGTATAACTGCAAAGTCAACTGCTTAATGCTGCAATGTAGGCAGGGCACAAGAGACAGGAAGGGAATCTAGACGGGAAACAAAACAACCCCTCCATCCAACTCACCTACCTCGTACTTCAGGGAAGAAATTCCTCCTGCAGCCTTTTTTAGGCACATACTAAGTTCCACTGCTTGTCACACACAAAAAAACCCAACTTGACATCAAGTATATTTTCAGCTGGTTGTCTGGTATTCCACATGGCATTTCTAAGGATGTATTTTAAAATACAGCAACCATTTGGATGCCTTACCTCTCATTTCCAGCATACCAAGGATTTTTCCCCCTTCTCTGTTCTTCAAATCACAGTGTACTGAAGAATAAGCCTCTAAGAGAGGTATTTGCTATATAATATCAAACACACCAAGTACTGGAGAAACAGTATTTCCAGAAGAATTTTAATTTTCAAAATATTTTAAAGTCTAACAGTCAGGCTAGTATTTCCTGTAAAAAGCCAACAAGTTTCCTCTCTGCCCTGATATTAGCACCAACTACACACTCAGCAAACCAAAGTTACTATGCCCTGGTAACAGTAATGTAGAAAGAATAATTTGTACTACTGCTGAGGAGGTTCATAGTAGTTCCTGAAATGTCATTTGCATAATTAGGGAAAATTAGCAGTCAGGGCATGCAATTCTGCTTTACTAGGATCAGTAAAGCAAGTTTCCTCCCTATTACTGGAGCACAGCAACCTTGCAAGGTATTAACCTGCTTGGATTACAACCTCAAAACTTCAATACAGTCTTCTTTGCACCTAAATGTATGTATTTTGCAGATAATCCACAGCAATTCACAAGTGACTTTCTCGCCCACTGTAACTTCCTAAAAACAGGGATATTTGGTCATTAGAGCAGTAAGTGTAATACATTCAAAATGAGCCGAGACAACATTAACCGGTACGTGCCACACCTGTAGCTCTACAGATGGAAGATACTGCTGGAAATTCTGTTCCCTATTCGCAGTTGACTCAAAATCCTGAAAGCCTGTAAAATTGTTTAGCAGAAAACTTCTATTGAAGGAAACAAGAATTAGGGCAACAGCTATTCAGTAAACAAGCTTCCACAAGAAGACCTGTTTATTAACAATTAAGTGCATGTGACTTATATGTAAGACATACATCCATATTTGTATAACCCAGCAGTTATACATGGTAATAAACACATAAGTGTTTATTAACTAAATATAAGTGACTAAAAACATTAACCTACCAATAAAACAAGAAAACGAACGCTACATTTGCTTCAACTGGAGACCATAAGGCATCCTGACTAATGGCCATCTAATAGTCTAGCCCCAGCCTTCAGATTCCTTCTTGCCATGGATAAACATCTCTCCACACACAACAAACATTAGAGATATTCCCCATATAGTGTAGAAAGTTTTAGCTAGCTCTTAGCTGCTTCAAGACTGCCAGTACCTTACTGTTTAATTTCTAAGGGCCAGTTTCTTCTTGCATTGGATGAATAGTTAAATTTTTTAGCTTGGCAAGTACTCTGGAGATTTGATATTAAGTATTTATTACAGTCCTCGGCTTTTGTTTTCCCTACAGAGAACCTGCCAGATGGTTTGGCAGTATTTTAAAAGTGACTCATATTCACTTTGAGACCACCCTCTTTACCCTATAGGAAAATAAGTAAGAAAATGCATTTGCCCATCAATACACACCCAAAGCTGCTGTCTGGCCTTACACTCATTAAGAACTATAGAAAATACTTCAGCAGGAATCAGTATTACTGACTGCTCACTTGCAGTGCACTTGCCTTTAACTCTTATTTGAATACTATTACCTGAGAATTAGTTTAACAATACGCTTTGCCCCTCCTGAAATAGTTACAGTTAGCAGGGCATAGCTTACTTCTGAATTTTAAGATTCGTAAATATGACTTAAGGTGTGGTTTTCATAACAAGGACACTATGTAGACAAATACTACTGTGCTTCCAGTTCCAAGCGACTGGCATTTTCCAGTGTGCGGTGAAAATCCGAACGCAGCAGCTAAAGCTTCTTGCTACCTAAATCTATCCTAGATTACCAGGTGACAGTACACACAGTAACCCAGCTGGTGATGTAGATAACACCAACCCCAGTTACAGCAGCTCTACACAGAGTGACCTCTCCTTTCCAAGCAGTTCTGCCAAGTTTATCAAGTCTGCAAACCATCCATGGTCACAGAAAACTCTGGATGCCTCACCAGCTCCTCTTCCACTGGGTACCGGTTACTGCTACATGGGCAGCTGCATGGTGGGGAGAAAGACCACAGAATGGTAGGGGTTGGATGGGACCTTTGGAGATCATCTAGTCCAACCCCCCTGCCAAAGCAGGGTCACCCAGAGCAGGATGGACAGGAACGCATCCAAGCAGAGTATCTCCAGAGAAGAAGACTCCACCACCTCTCTGGGCAGCCTGTTCCAGTGCTACCCTCAAAGTAAGTTTTTCCTCATGTTGAGATGGAACTTCCTGTGTTCCAGCTTGTGCCCATTGCCCCTTGTCCTGTCACCGGGCACCACTGAGAAGAGCCTGACCCCATCCTCTTATAAGAACTGATGAGATCCCCTCTCAGTCGTCTCTTCTCCAGGCTAAACAGACCCAGGTCTCTCAGCCTCTCCTCATAAGAGAGGTGCTCCATTCCCCCAATCATCTTCGTAGCCCTCTGCTGGACTCTTTCCAGTAGTTCCCTGTCCTTCTTAAACTAAGGAGGCCCAGAACAGGACAAAGATGGAACAACTGTTTTACTGCTTTCACTTGATATATTACAGAAACACTTTCAAAGGGCATGATCCACCACAAAGCCTGCTGAAACTTGATTCTCATGTGTGCTATTCTTGCTCTATAATTAGAAAACTGTTTTAGGGCAGAACATGTTGATTTATATGTATATCCATTCAATACACAGCTTTCTATCACTACACAAGCAAAACCTACATTATATATTTCTTCCCGTTAGAGTGTTTCAGGCTTATGCACACTTAGCTCAGGTTGTACTTACACACTTTGCTTTCATTATATAAACAGCTGTAACACCACAATTTTGCTAACAACTTTGCTGGAAGTTTGAATTTACTTAAATACACTTCTGAAATGTACCTACAAACTCATATGTAACTCCTGCTGAATAAACACCAAATAAGACACTGATTTGCTCCGCCAGCAACGATAAACAAATTCATGCCAGGGAAAAGAGTTGGCAGACACTGTAGCCCACGTGTACCTGCCCAAATTTCAGCCAGTGCAAGGTCTACAAGATTGTGCCCCTTGGCAGACCAAAGTCTGCTCTGGTCTAGACCATAACATCTGTAACACTCTCAAATCTGCTTTTTGTCATGAAAAGGCAAGATCTGAGAAAAATCACCTCACCAATTAGTAACATACCACCACCATTATCAACTGTTCTTGCAAAGCCAGTATAAGATATTGATGTAAAGTACTTTTTTTTTTCTTTAATCACACAAGTACCTAGAATATTACTGCTTTTCTAACTATTGCATCCAATACTGGACATAAAAAAGGATAATAATTTTCAGGATGGGATCTCCAGTTCCACACCTACTAGAAAATCCCTCAGTTACAGACAGTATTTTTACAGAATTCAGTTCTTTACAACATATTCTGTACTCGGATTCAGCACAGCAGAATCGTTCATTAGTTGAAACAAGAGAGCCAGCACTTTCGCATCAAATTTAAAGATTTTTCTTGTCTACTATGACTTATCATCAAGCTGCTTAAGACTAAGCTAGTTAAATGAATTTACACTGTTTTTAAAGAACAGATACATAATCCATATGGGTACGCGCATAACCACGCTATAATTGTCAGACACACCACACTAGCACCACCACTGACTTCATTAAGAAAAACGTGTGCTCCTACACAGCAGCCTTTCAAACTACAGCACAGAAGCACCAGCCACATTCCAAACATCTAAATGCATTCTTCACACATCTGAAATGTGTCTGCTGAT
>JAHREE010000229.1:739464-788956 GCA_033628505.1 Tringa tobata | reverse complement strand
CCTCCCTCCCCCCCCTAAGGAAAAGAGAGGAGAGGAGGAGATTAAAAAGAGATTTATGAGTTTAGAAAAAAAACTAAACTACTTTAATGAAAATAAATAATAATTAAAAAAGCATACAGTATATACAAAACCGTCTCAAGCTCCCAGGATGATGATCATATCACCAAAAGGCACAGGGGAAAGTCCCAGGCTGGACTCCGTGATGGACAGGAGCTGGATTCCAGATCTGGAGTCAGGAACACTCGGATCGGGACCAAAGGCGGATGAACAGACAGGGTCCTCCTCGGAGGTTGGCCATTGAAGGAAGAGAGGTGACCCTTTGATCCCTCGGCTTTTATACTGAACATGATGCAGATGGCATGGAATACCCTGTTGGTCAGTTTTGGGTCACCTGTCCTGTCCATTCCTCCCTACAGGTGTGACCCCTCTACGCTTTTCCGCTTCCGACCCTCCAACGGGGTAAACAGCAAATTTGCCTGACCTTGGTTGTTATAGCAATAAGTATAAGCAAGGGCCTCTCTGCACACCATTCCTTGGTATAATCAGGTCTTATCACTGTGAGAGTGAACAGTTTCTGAACAATATGCTGTTAATTTCAGAGTTTAGTTAGTTACAAGAGGCCCAGCTAAAAAAGTAAAATTACTGAACAGAAAATTAGGTCTGTTTTGCCCCAAACCAGGACACGCCATCAGCAGACACATTTCAGATGTGTGAAGAATGCGTTTAGATGTTTGGAATGTGGCTGGTGCTTCTGTGCTGTAGTTTGAAAGGCTGCTGTGTAGGAGCACACGTTTTTCTTAATGAAGTCAGTGGTGGTGTTAGCGTGGTGTGTCTGACAATTATCGTGTGGTTATGCGTGTACCCATATGGATTATGTATCTGTTCTTTAAAAACAGTGTTTCAAGCAATCAAGTTATTTCAAAGGATCCCATGCATTGCCTCACAGACAGCGCCCAGTGGCACGAAGGAGGTGACAGAAGCTGCTGTAGGGAGATGGGGATATGCAGCCAGGGTGGGAGAAGATAAATTTGCCTTTCAGACTAGATTTGAAATAAGTTGCCCAGGGGCACCAGAATAAAAGAACATCTGTCTTATGGGCTAAAATCTTTGGAAATCCTAATTGATGTGCTGGACAGAGAAAAGAGCTGGGAATGGAGACTGTGAGGAGAAGTTGGAAAGGTCTTTAGCGTGTTTGAGGTTTCAGTAATCATTCTGCGAGAAAATGGCAAGACTGTGAGAGGTGTGCTGTGCCTCTAAGCCTGTTCCTGGTACTAGCAAACATCCAGGCAAAGCGTTTCTCTACTAAGTGGCAGGAACACTTAAGAATCCCACAGCAATTCTTGCCTCTCCAATGTATGATACATATGATAATCGCACCTATATAAGCAATAACTAACCTCTGCAGGTAGTATTTCTCAGGATTTTGGTGTCAAAAAGGCAGAATTAAGGCTGTCCAGTGATACCTGGTGTCCTTCCACATTAATAGCTCCAGCAGGTCAACTACTCTCCAGTGCACAGAGAAGATGCATATGCTTATGCTGTATGGAACAGGAACGTGTCCAAACCTCCCTCGCTTCAGCTACCTGTAAGAATCAAGATCACTTTATAGACTTTTTGCCTGCTCTCGTTTCACCCTGAAATAATAATATGCTATCAAATGTTACTTTTATATGGCTACCGTCAAGCCTCCAACTCATTCCCAGGGTGAACTCAGGTGCCCGAGTAGTGACACAGCCTGCATGGGAAAGTGCTGGAATGAAACATCCTGTCTCTTACTGCTTTGGGGTGAAGAGATGCAGCCTTGTGTCTTCCCTTCAGGAAAACACGTAGTCCTCCTAAATTTTCTTACATCTCAAGCATAGTCTAATCCGCAACTCCACTGAAATCTATCTAAACACCTGCCGTAATGCAGCGTGTAGATAGTTCTCCCAGGACACTCAGACACAGAGGACAGGGAAAACTTAAATGCTTTATGTGTTCAGTTACTGATTTTCAGCAGTAGCCTGAGACTACTGGATTCAGAGTTTAAAAGGCAGGAAAAAGTACTTGTTTTAAAAGTACTGATCATCATGGGTCAAAATGAGACCTCCCAACGCTCTTCTCGTGTTTAGCCATACACCACTAGCAATCTACAGCGGTTTTGTTCACCTAAAATGATGTTACAGCTACAGTTCTTTTACAACTTCAGTGCAGATTTTCTATAAGCACTTGTAATTTTATAATTGTAATTTTATAACTGGCCCCAGCAGAACACCAATTAAATACAGAGACATAATGCAGCATGGACAGCCATGCATCACTTGCCTGACCTTCCCAACGCTAAACCATCTGTAAGATTTTGCATGTTGTAATGCAGACTTCTGTTGTAATTAGGAGCTGATCTTTCCCTTCATATTTTTGTGCCTTTAACAATCTTCAAAGTGCAATGTTTTACCTCATTTTTTAAATCACTGTGTAAAACTCATGGAGTTTGGGTGTTCAACTTACTTTTTTTTTTTTTTATTCCTTCAGTAATGGTGGAAGACCATTAAGAATGTTCTCGTCTGCTGGTAATTAGAATTTTACATTAGCTTTGTTAATGGAAAAAAAAGGAAGATGAAGGGAAGATTATATATATCCATGTCTTAAAAATCTTAACACATTGAGAATAAGTAGAATATCATTAAATAATGTCAGTGCATAATGACTATGATTTATGCAGGGTATGCACATTAATTAATTGCCATGCAGAGTGCTGCAATCACCCATTCTGTCACAGGTTAAGGTAATTAAATACTGTTCTTGCTATTGGAGAGGTTCCAGACCTTGGTCCCTAAAGATGTAACATTGCATTCTCACTAACTTAACAAGTTTCATTCATAAAAAAATTAAAGAATTAATCCAATTAAAATGTATTGGAGGAATCAGAATGTATTTTCTTCTTAAATCCATTTAAACATCTGTGAAAATCAAATATGCTTAAGGAAAAGAATATTATGTGAGAACAAAGTTGCCTTTCTTCTACTCTGAAATTTAATTAAAAAATCATAAGTAGCTCAATGTTTGCATGTAGATATTTAAATAAAAAAGGTCAACAGAAGTCTTGCAAACCTGAGGACAACAGACATCGTTAAAGCTATTTTATCTAGATCCTCTTTTCCTCTTCCATGAGAACCTGATGTTCCCAGGGCCTAAACCTGTGAGCTGCTGTCTACTGCAGCTTCTGATGGCCAGTAGTCTTTTATTTATGGAATATATTTGGAGAAGCAATATAGTCAATATCTAAATGCAATAGCTAGGAAACATAATTAACCTAAACAAACCACCTCTTGTTTTGTTTTTTGTCACTATGAAGAAGGATAAAGCCTTCTCTGTAGTCCAGCAGAGGCTGGTATCAGCAGGAGCTGCTGATGTTCAACATCCTTCAGGTTCAGTCTGACATAAGGACAGTTACTGACACAGCTACAAAATAAATTCTGTCCAATGCTGGTTTTTCCTGGAGTGATCTAGGACTAAAGAGAAGAATGGTGACACCACACGTAGCCAGCAAACCATCCCATGAGAACGGAGACTGCAAGCGCTCATCCGCATCTTTCTGACTGGTATAGAGGCCTCTCAGGAGGAGGATGCCTGTGTGCTCACCGGATAATCGTGAAACCCCATTTCAATCAAGAGTCTTTAAAGTAAACCATCTTTCCATTCCTATAGTGGGACTCAAACTAGATGGAGCACTAACAGTTCAACACTTAAAGTATCCAGCCATACTCATAGGAAGTATTTTTTAAGGAACAGAACATTATACCATACTGTTGCTAAACACTAGTATTTATTTTGACAGGGACACACAAAGTATTACCCACACAAATACATTATTTCTGCACCTACAACCACATTGTTCAAACTGTTTGAGATAAGTTGCCAGCGCTGTAGGAGGCAGCTGAAGAGCACAAGTCCCCACACAGACCTTTTTCATCCTCTCACAACGTTTACAAGGCAGCAGTGCTGAGCTGCTGTGCTACGCTGCAATGCCAAATGTTGCCTTTTATCAGGCATCAACAAAATTCTGTTTAAATTCTTTTTTTAAGGTTTTTTAAAGTTCTTTTATTTGGCATAACAAAGACTGAAATGTAATGGGTACAAGGCATAATTTGCTCAGTTCTTTTCTTCCTGGGAATCAAGTCCTAATAACATGACATTGATTATCATTCAGAGAATCTTACTAGAGGTGCAAAAGATTAAATATTTCCTTTTTTATGAAAGCAGGGATTTCAGAATTGGTGAAAGACACCCTAAAATCCTCAAATGCACAGAAATACCTGTGCGTACTCATTTCCAGTACCCTTGCTTTTCTTTTGGAAATAACAGCAGACTGTAATATACTTGTCAAATTTATTTTTCATCTCTATAATTGCACATACAAATAGAAATTTCCCTAAGCATTCAGTGCTATTCCTGAAGTTTGGTCTCTTTAGTGTCGTCATAATTATTCAAATTGTTTTCTGCTAAGACCCAAAAATTCCAGAGCATTTCCAGCCTTGAGTTTATCCTGTAAAAACAAAACACATATATGTTTGTGTGTGCTTAACTCATATTTTACTCAACTGTTTTTACTTATGCTTTAAAATGAACTGCTGGAAAGAGACTAAAGAGACTACCAGTCTTTGCAGAAATCAACGTACCACACTGATTTTTCAGTGTTTTTTCTCAGATCTGAAACTAGAGGCTTAAAGAGAAGGGAAAAAAACCCCAAATGTAAAGATCTTACCTTCAGTTTGTTGTCAAAATCTTCCATTGAATCAATCAACTTTCCAGGTTCCAGTTCCCCAAGTGGAAAAGGGTAATCTGTCCCCAAAATAACTTTGTCCTGGAAATAAAAAAAACATGTTGTACATTTTGCAGTAACATTAAACAATACAGTTGCCTGTGCTTTCTGGAATTTATAATAAGCCACAGGAAATTACATGCATGTATTGGGCTGATTAATTGCAGAAGTGAGTATGAAGATAATCTTTGGGTTCTAACTTTCACTAGGAAAAAAACAAAGCTCAAAAAGTACAACTCCAGTTTATTGGGTAAATTTAAGTTTGAAAAAGTAGAGATTTTTTATTGCTTTTGTGGTGTCTTACTAAAGTTTGGTGTATTTTCATTCTGATACACAGGAAGTTCAAAATGCAAATCCCAGCCCCCTGGGAATGAGTGTATATTGCTCAGGTGAATACAACATAAATGGTAATTTGTAATGCAATACATCTAAGTGACTTAAACTCATCCAAGGATGGTGACTCAACCACCTCCCTGGGCAGCCTATTCCAGTGTCTGACTACTCTTTCTGTGAAGAATTTCTTCCTAATGTTCAGTTTAAACCTACCCTGATATGATTTGTTACTGAAAGCAAATCAGTGAAAAGAAAATTCAATAAAAACCTGTATGCATCACTCCTATTATCAGAGATGAAAAGAAATGGGCAGATCCTCAATAGGTCCACATTGTTATTGGTTCATTTTCACACTGGAATGATATTTCCCCATTTTATCTGCCTTGGAGATTGCCTGCTGCCAACTCTCTTGATTTTATCAAAAGTCTATTTTCCTTTAAGCTTCATCTCCTGGAGACATGAATATTTGAAAAACACAGTTTTCATTAAAAATATATGTTTTTAAATGTCTCAGGAATTTGAAGTCAAGCTCATGAATTTGGGGCACTTGTTATAATATTTGAACTCCGCTACCAATGCTGAAATAGGATGAAGAAAACATAATTCGGTTATTTTATGAAATTATTCATTTTTCTTATTTGTCAATGATTTTTTTAAATTATTTTTATTTTTTCACTTCCAGCAGATGTCACCCAAGAGTCTCCTATACAAAAAAAAAAAGCACCTATACAAAAGCCTTATAAGAAATCCAAACAGATACACATTCTATTGTTCTGTCCTATATTGTTGTGTTATAATTTATTTTAGAAGCCTTGCCATAAGATTAGGAGAATTTATACCCTCTGTCTACTAAATCAAGTTTTGAGTGCAGATTAAACAAAATATATTTGGATGTGTATATGTTTAAGCAGCTAAATACATTCCTTTGTTTATAATATTCAATCTGATACCAAGATATTTTCTTCAGATATGAAAAACAAATGTATGCCATACAAAAAAAACCAAACACCAAACCAGAACAACCAATAAATATACTAGGTTTATATACGAAAAAGGATTTCTAAGTAAAGGAGAAGGAAACCCAGTATTTACCCAGCTGTTTATTAGTCAAGGTTAAATCAGCCAGGGAGGTGTGTACATTCTTGTTTACATCTCCTGTATACCAAAGCAGAAAGAAATCCCATGTCCTTATTGGAATAATATATATATTATTTCAATTGCATTTCTCTTTTCCTAAATGTAAAGTGTTTCACAGCTAATTGTGATCTATTCATTAGCAGTAAAATTAAAAGCTGTAAATTAATAAGAAAAATCTAGAAGAAGCATTATTGCTCTGCTACTAGTGATATTAGGTTAGTCATTCATACTCTTTGAGCTTCAGTTTTGTGCCTATAAAATGGTGATTGCAAGACCTGTCTTTAGCAGCCAGCCTCAGAGAAGTCCTGTGAAGTCTCTGCAGATAAGCAATACTCCTAGCACAACCAATGTATTAATATCTTATTCCAAAGTATACCAACAAAGTTAGTTTTCCCTAGAGGACTTTTAGTTCAATACCTTAATTAGTGCATCTCTTCTTTTTAAAAGGTACATACGATTAACCTCTGTGGACCCTTCTACTCAGCTGAATTTCTTCCACAGTAATAGGGACCTGAATCTTAAGATGAATCTCACATCAAGCATGAGTTTGTCCTCTTATATTAGTGAGAAACTGTATTTGCCTTGAGTCTCACTTTCTTTCCTACTCTCGAGATACCTCTTGACAGGAGGCCAGGTTGCTATAGCCCGTTCAACTCCAACTTCTGGCCAGAGAATTTTCTACCTTTGGGTGATGGCTCTTGAGGAATCACCATGGGGAAGTTTTTGCAGAGGTACACTGAATCATTTAATCCCCCCTGTCAACTCCGTTCTTCACTTTTTAGAGCCAGCATCATCAGGGATTTTGTGTTTATTTATATTCACTTCAGGGTACCTCATCGTGGGGGGAGTGAAGGACCGCAGCAATTTTGCGGTCATACAAAATTCTGTCTCAGAAACGTACACTTCTGCTTCCTTGAAGTGGGGCAGGCTCCAATTAACCTGCCCCCAAAACTAAGAAAGGATGAAGTTAAACGTACATGACTCATCACAGCTGTCACTGGGTTTTAATATTCATAAACCCAAAGCCAACACTTTACATTCTGGTGCCAGGTAACGGCTGTTCCCCAAGGCCCCGAAGCCATATCTTTACACACACCGATGCTCTTCCAGCGCAGCTCCTGCCTGTGCTCTAGAGACCTGGCCTATTTCAAACCTTCAAGACACAACCACATTGTTTTCCGCCCAGCATTTATACATCTTATATGTATTATTCTGCCAACACATGGCTGCACTGGAAACGCTGAGATATTTGGAATTTTTTTAAGTATTTGACACTTTCATCAGAAAAAAAGAGAGAACTTTTTAATCTTCATGGTTATAAAGTAAAGCTTGAAAATGTGAAGCGAATGTTTTTTTTCAAGGTTAAGATGCCTTAGGCTATGAAAAAGAGAAAAAAAAATAAACTTTTTTTTTCAAGTTCTCTGGAGTGTTAAAAGCGTTTAAGTTTTTGGGATCTGACTCAAGACTTTTCAGCACTGGGGTTCCACCCGTTGTCACATTGCTTGAACTCAAAATAGTCAGAGGGGAATTAAAGAAGACAGCAACATCCTATGTAGTACAGTGGTCTAATTTTTTATGCATTAAGAAACTGAATTTCAGAAGTCTGTTGACAAAATAAACGAGACAGCAGAGAGGCTATTGCTGAGTGACTCTGAGATTATCAAATTAGAATCCATAACCTCTCTCTCCTCGAACAACTAAATTGGAGTTGCAAAGACTGATCATGATTAGGGGCCAGAGCCTACGTGTCGCTTCTTAGGAAGAAAGGTAGAGAAGGTACAGCTTAAGTGTGGTGTGAAGAGAGCAGCTTTCCCACAACAGCCACAGCTCAGAGCAGCCTTGAGAAGCAAAGCTAACTCGTTACTTGAAAGCGGAACTGCTCCGAGACTTGCCTTCTATACAAGTTAAAACAGAAAAAGAATTAAGTTCATCATCAATGGATTACGCATCCTGTTGTACTTTCTCTCCTGCTTTGCTCTTGACATCTATGGTTCAGCTTCTAACAGAATCAGAGCAGGAAAAGAATCTGTGGGTCTCGGCCATGCTGAGTCACGCATCTTCTAATTTACTGAGGTCTTTCTACCAGTAGCAGAACGTATCTCCCAACATTTTAAAATGGAAAAGAAACAAGCAAGTGACCTTGTCTCCTTGGCATTAAAAAGAGAAAGAATCTGACCACCTAAACATGGCAATTTTAAATTGAAGAGCTACACTCATCCTTCTATACTGTAACTGCACATATATATACTTAAGACGAACATGGTCTAGATTTGGGGAGACTTCTCAGAAAAGGAGATAACTGAAGGCAAGTGCTGCTGAACTGTTACTTCATAAGCCTTTGGGTATCTTGTAAAATGGAAGTGCACGTCCAGTAAAATTTTTAAATCTATTGTAAAAAGTACTTAAAGCCACTTAATTACTGTTAGATTCACAGGTTAGATTCAAGCTACAGTTAGATTCAAAAGGTAATGTATAGTAAGAAGTCCTGGGCTGTTGACTGTGATGTATTTACTATTTAGAAGGTGGTCACAGAAATTAACAGAAATCAATATTGGGCTGGAGCCCTAGTATTTTGTTAATAATCCATCTGGTTAAATTTCATCTGGCACAGAGGTCTCTCCAGCAGTGTTCACTAGGACTAGCACTGCCAAAAAAAAAATGCTATAACATGTCTGTATGTATGGAGAGAACTTAACAAGTGCTACCCAAGTTAATACCCACTGATGTTAAAAGAACTTTCCAATATTAACAACTTATTAGCAGATCTTTTGACAAGTAAACTGACCTGTGTTTTATCTTATTTGTTGCTAATGGAACTAGGCTGTGTGGTAGTTTTTTGCATATTTTATAGGGCTCCTGCCATAAATCTATTTTTGGTTCCTGGTCGATTTAAGAAAGAGGTATTGTCTCTTCTCTCCTTAGAGGTGTAGTGTTACTGTATGCATACATACATGTATAGGTACATACACACTTTAATATTGTTTCAAGCTGTAGTCATGCTGTCACATAGTTGACTTTTTCAAATACAAAGTTTTCCTAAAAGGCACAAGTACTATAGGGGAGCTGCAGGCAGAAGTCCAGATTTCCTGTGCAGGACAGGCTGAAACCCCTGTTTTCAGGGGGGTTGAGACCCTGGGCTTAGAGCACCAGGGTAAAGAAAAGCAATAGTTCCTTCTGCATTATTATTTTTGGCTGGCCTAGGCAAGTGACTTCTGTACCTTTTCTAGTACAGATTTATTGCAGCAACCTGTTCAGAGTGTTAGAGATGAAAATGGGGAATCAACAGTATCTTTTCTGTAGAGAGAAAGAAAACACTCATCTTAGCTGTCTTTGGAGAGGCTCTGATGACAGCAACAGCCCCACATGTGAGAAAGTACTATGTAAGCCTAGAAACTAACGTACAGGAATTGGGAATACAGTTGCTGAGACAAGAAAGTCAACATCAGAGCTTTCATTTCTGTTTTTGACATCTGGTAGGTGTCTGCCTGCTGGCTGCACAAACTCCATAAGGTCCAGAGATCAAGACACAAATACAGGTCCCTTGTTGATTTGTAGTGATCCATTGGAAGTTGGCACGAGTGATGCCATCTTCAAGCCCTTCCTGAACATTTACTAATGAGAAGGAATTATTTGAATGTTTTTGCATTTTTCTCTCCCATGCTGTACCCAAATTAAATAGGCTGCTAAACCACAAAGATTTCTTTACTCTCTACTCTAACAATTAAAATATTTTTACAAACCCACGATGTTTAATTTTCTCTCCAGGATCCTCACAAAAAAATTATGATTGACTTTTTTCTGCCTATAATTTCCCAAGTGGAAATGCAATTTGGTTTCTTCAAGTACACACCTGAGCTTGAAAATTAAGCCATTTGAAAACAAGGCTCCAAATGAAGCAGTCTTTGCTTGCGCTCCCATCCTGAACAGCCTTATACAAGGAAGTAACAAGGAAGTAACTGAACTAAGGTTCACAGTGCATGATTTCCTGGATTAAAACCACCATTTCAATACCTTCATGTAGTAGAAACATTATCAACATGGCAGAAGCACATCACTTTGTAATAGCCCAGATTATGATTTTACTGGGTGAATCTACTCCCTTCTTCCTGCTTTCTTCTTCTCTTCTCCTTTTCCTATTTCACAGGGGAGTAAATAAAGAAGGACTCACCTGCTGCTGGAAGCACTGAAACTCACCTCTCCTATTACACTTGTCAGCAGCCTTAGTGCACCACGATCGTGGACAAGAGAGTCTGTGTAAAATGAACCAAGGTATTTTCTTGGATCCACCTTATTATCCATCGCACACAAATCAGGGCGCACGTTGAACCCATGGGAGATTCGCCCCACTGTGTATGGAAAAGCTCCACCTGCGAGAAGAAATTTTTAGTAATGGAAGCTGTAAACATGCAGGAATAAAAAAAAAGCCACATTATCAATAGAGATCCATAAGTTTTACTGTCAGCTATTTAGGAAGAAAGTGCTCTGCACAAACAATTTTTACTCCTTCCCCTTCATTAGCTTTTCTCTGTTTTCCCCACTTCTTCACTACTGCCCCCCTGCTGCTTCCTTGTCCCTTCCCCCAAACAATCTCTTGGCCCCCCTGCCTTCTCATTTCCCTTAAAGCTGCTATAACAGTTTAAACACTAGCCGAAACAGGTTAGAGAGTGTTCATACAAGCAGCTGATCTGGCAGATTATCTTCTTTGGGGTAAATAATGCTCAGCTGATGGCAGACTTAGAGTGGTAACCCTATGAGCTGACATATCAGAAAACAGGAAGTAAGGAGCAGATGTTTCAATATGGTATATTACTTACCTCCATGTGCAAAGCAAACTTTCAGCCTAGGAAATTTTTCAAAAATTCCTCCCATAATCATGGAGCAAATGGCCATGGTTGTTTCTGTTGGCATGCCTAAGAACAAAAAGAGCTTTACTGTATCAGAGTTTTATTTTTTATTTTCCCATTTGAGTTTTAAATGGTATCTTCATTTTAATCAATTAACCTTAAGCCTACTGAAAAACTAATAGTCACAGAGCAGCTGCCAAAGGTTACTTATTATTTCTATTAGAGGAACACTAAGTTGAACATGAATTAACTGAAATGAGGACACAGGACTGGAAGCTACGATCTTCTGAATTCTAAACCCAGCTTTTATACAACCTTACTAGGACAGCTGACAGGCAGGTTGGGTACGTCCTGAACCGCGCAGTACAGCCTTGATTCCCCAGCTATCCGAGCTCAAAGACAAGTCTGGAATATGCCAGGTTCTCTTCTCACTTGTGTTTCTGGGTTTCTTTTGTGTGGAAAATGGGGCAGATATGCTGGTGGATATTCCAGCACAGATTTGGGGGTTAGTTATGACATGGTGCCAGTTCTTGTAGTTTAGAAATAACCTATCTCTCTTTTTGCCTCTGGGTAACTTGGATGCTCAGTGTTAGGAACATGTCAGTAATTTCGGTTCCTACCTCGGGCCGCAGTATCTGAGCACACCTAACATTTAGAATATCGTTGCATTTAGGCACCTAACTTCAGACATCCAGCTAGAAATTAGGAACTCAGTTCCCCTCATCTATGGGGGAAACAATAACTATCCAGCTCAAAAGGTTGTCTTTCCTTAATGTTTTACTATATGCTCAGATATGTTGGACTTTATGGTTGGACTTGATGATCTTGAGGGGCTTCTCCAACCTAAATGATTCTATTGAGGGTGGAATCAGCTCCAAGCATTTCTAGGTAGCAGTATAACCTACCTCCTATTATTCAGTGTTGTTCTGATTTCCCTAGCAGATGGGGAAAAAACCAGAAACTGGATCATTTGCTACATCTATGGGGAGCTTTCAAAGTATGTCCTGTTTCAGTTACAGTTGATGTGAACTCAGATTTATTTCCTCTGACCAATCTATTTCTAGGAAATAATCCAAGAAATTCTAAAAAGTAATAATCGGTTTTGCCTACTCCTTCAACTCACATTATTTTTGAGGAGCTCATTTCAGAGACTTTTCCCAAGTCATCTGCTCTTTGTATTTAGGACAAAAGAGAATACTAGATTCTGTTGCTAGTCTGAATAATTTTAATTCTAGGTATTTAAAAGTTAGACAAACTACACAAGCTTAAAAACAAATGACTGCTGAATTTACACAACAGATTTAATTGTAGTACTTGATTTAAAATAAAAAGATTGATAGAAAAATCGTGTGATTTTTCTCTGTACCTTTGCAACAATCTTCTGGACATAATCCAGCGACAGTTCATAAATTTAGGTTAAGCAAAGTAAGTATGCACTCACCTATTAGCCAGGGAAACCAGTATTTGGACATCCTTCCATCTATCTGCATGTCCCAGGGATGCACAAAGAGACAGCAATTTAATTTTTCAGCAGCCTGCAGCAAAAACAAAAAATCTTTTTAGTTATCATACTGAATCATACTAATCATACCTAATCATACCAATTATTATACCAAATGCATAATCATATTAATCATATCAATCATACCAAAATGCATGTTAATTCTTAGCCATACTTTAAAGATTAGCTGCAAAATTGTACTGAGCATTAGTACTAGTAATGAAAATAGGCCCAGAAGTAAGAACTATAAGCAACAGTTGCTTATATTTACTCCTCTGGGCCATATCCTGATGTCCTCACTCAGTTTTAAAGTTTTTTTGAGACTGCAGGATTAGAAACACTGATGATAATACCTTTTTAGCAAGCCAAGCGTTCCTTAGATTAATGTGGTACAAAATGCCTTTTTAGCTGTGTTTGTCAGCCACCCTGCAGTATAAAACTCAGTTCAGACTAGCATTCTTTTGGTTTCATTACACATATAAGGATGAATTCTCATAATGTTTTAGAGAACCATTTTAGGATGGTTTTGCAGAATTTTTCCAGCTGCATTCAGGAGTTTTCATTGCTGTTGCACGATGTTTGTCCCCTTTGGCCCTCTGCCTGGGTTAAAAAAACATTCCTAATCCACCCTAAGAGTCTGAAATCTAGCTGTATTCTCATCAATAATCCATTTCCACTCAAGTATATTAAATTTTCACAAACTACTGACATCTGTGGAAAGGAAAATGGGAGAATAATATAGGATGCTGATTATGACTGAGTAATTTAACTATGTGCTTAAATTTAAATATATAGTCATCAGAGTCATTCATATGCTTAACCAGGATATAACAGCTTCGTTTTGTCAGATGTATTTCTGGACCTCCTCTTGTTGCTAAGGAGATTATCACACATTTGAAAAATTTGGGTTTATTTACCCATACATGCATAAATAAAGCTGCAGCTTTTGGATTGTAGGGACTAATTGCCATCTACATTTGTAAACTAAAAATAGCAACTCAATAACTGGCTTGGTAGATTGATAAAGTTCATTATCAAATATGGCTTAATTTCACAATCTTCATTATCCAGGCATGTTTCTAAAATTGATAGAGGTTACTTCCTACATGTGTTAAACATAAGCTGAAGAATATAGAGTATGAGAGAGAGATCCCAGTATGATGATGAAGGGACTGGAGCACCTCTCCTATAAGGAAATGCTGAGACAGCTGGGATTATTTGGCCCCAAGAAGAGAAGGTTCAGTGGGGATCTCATCAATGTATACCGATAGCTGAAAGGAGGGTGTAAAGAAGATGGAGCCAGGCTCCTTTGGTGTTGCCCTGTGACAGGACCAGAAGCAATGGGCACAGACTGAAACACAGGAGGTTCCCTCTGAACATCAGGAAATACTTTACTACTGTGAGGGTGACTGAGCACTGGCACAGGTTGCCCAGAGAGGTTGTGGAATTTCCATCCTTGGAGATAGTCAAAAGCCATCTGGGCATGGTCTGGAGCACCTGGGCACCCGGCTCTACGTGGCTCTGCAGGGGGTTGGACCAGATGACCTCCAGAGTCCAACCTCAGCCATGCTGTGGTTCTCTGAATGTGCGCATCTCCAAGAGTGGAAGCTGATAACTGACTGTATATTACCATAAAAACAAGTGGTCCAGATGCTGCACTAACAGAATTCTTGAATAAATTTGGCATTCTGAAAAATAACCTCTATAAATCAATTTCAAGCTGACAGCTATAATAACCTGAAACAGACACAGAACGTACATTAATTTAACCCCATAATTTAGACAAATGACCACCCTCATCTGGACCTCGGGTTATTTAAGTAATGCAGTCAAATTAATTTTACAATCAATACATTCAGTTTGGAACTTTTGGTCCCATTTGCATAGTTTTGTATGATTCCTTAGCTCTATCGGAATCTCTGAAAATCTCAGGGAATTGTATCAATTATCTCAATAGGACTGGATACAGTAACTTGATCCCAAAAGCAAACAGTGCAGAAATGCTTTATTTGATACTTCACTTATCCTCACAAACCAAGAAGGCAACTCTACTTTAAGAACTCATATCATAAAAAGATTTTGTTATTTATTATTATAAAGTATGTTTCAGAATGTTTTATATTGTACTATTGTCATTATATCCTATATAATTATAATGTATAATGAATTATCATATATAATTAAAGGTTTGATCACTAAGGAGATTAGAATGCTCAATTGCTTTAATGTACCTATAATTTTAGTTGATGACTGAGTATGTCCCAAGATATCTTTAATCAGAATTCTGTATCATAGAATTCCCCAAAATAAGGAGAGAAACATTTACTCACAGCATAAATACCGTACAGTTCTGGTGCGTTCAGGTCCCATTCATTGACATGAGATCCTATTTGTACTCCAGGAAATCCAAGTTCATTCACACAGCGATGCATTTCCTTCACAGCCAGGTCTGGAGCTTGCAAAGGTAACGTTCCCAAGCCAACAAACCTCTTGGGGTACTTTTTTACTGTAGCAGCTAAGTCATTATTTAATATCTGGGCTAGATCTAAAGTATCCTGAGGTTTGGCCTGGTAAGATATTACGCAGAATAGTATATTAAAATATAGTTCTCAAATGTTATCACCTTTGGAAGATATTGGATAAATGTCACAGCAAACAATTCAGAGAGAAAGTTTGAACCTAAAATTTACAGTTCTGAATGGCTGCAAACCAGCAAGACTAAATTCTGCCTCATTTTAAAACCTATGGGTGCAGTTCTGCTTCTTGTCTTGAACATTTTATCAACTGCTGTTGCCTTTACTGCTCGGGATGAGTGTAATAAAGGCCAAGTTGCTGAATCACTTAAGTACCTGATCTTTTGTGTAAACCAGCCCTCTTCTTTTGTTTATCCCAACGCAAAAACCTCAGCATATATTTTTTAAACATAGCAATGAATGTTTACTCTCCTATTATTGAAGCTAAAGAGATAACACCAAGAAATGTGAGATGCTGGAGCATGAGAATTCTACAGAGAAAATTGAGCAAACCTCTCTAACATTTAGAAGGAGATAATAATTCTAGTAAGGGAACTGCAATATCCATACATATATACATATCCATGTCCCTAATACATATTTAATACATATCTAAAGGAAAATATTCCCATAAATACCAGATTAAAATTTTAAAGATATGTTACCCAATAAGAAATTCTGAAGATCAGTGGTACTACTTATATGTAGTAGTACTGCTATGTTATGGGCTTAACACACTGATTTTTAATGTAGCATTTCTATTTCCATTCAACAATTTGACTTGTACACATAGCTAAATAGTCAAATTGAGACTGTATTTAGAACAGCATTTTGGTATGATCTATCTTCTCAGACTGTTTTTATTTCTTTGATGCATTCAAAACCACCACGCAGGGAACATACTAATTTAAATTTGCTACTGAATTTTAAGATTCGAAGCATTCTAGGTCAATGTGTCCCATACCACACTTAAAAGAAAGTGGGACAAGACCACAAATATATCTTTTACATCTTTTTTTCATGAGGAAATACTGACTGATGTCTAGTTTTCATAGAATCTGTACATATATGTCTACCTGCTAACCATGGATTCACACTGTGTAAATTCTCTCTCTCTGTTTCCAACACCCCCCATAAGGTCCCCAGAAGAAATTGTGTTGTCTCATTCTTTCTTACTGGGTGTATCATGGAGCGGAGCTTTGCCAGGACACCCACCCTGCTGGCTCTTCTGACACCCAGTCTATTTTTTTGGCTTTTGTTTTTCACAGCAGAATGGTTCCCCATTTACTTCAGTCCTCTACTGACTACTTCAATCGCATAATTTACAGGAGGATGCATTTATTTTTTAAACATTTTGTAACATATGAATTAGAAAATATGCTAGTAGGAACCTACCCAGTAGCTGAACATAACAGGGACTGTGGAAAGGACTTGCACTGTGACTCCTGAGTAAGAAAAAGCAGTTATTAATCTTGCCTCTTTTTTTGGTAAAATTTTAAAAATTAAGATTTTGGTTTGAAAGGTAGAAGGTAAAAGCTTTAATGGTAATAAAGATTGATTTAACAGTGGTATGGATGGAATCTTCTTTTTTGCTAATTGATTATCATGGTAATAAATCTTGTAGTGTATCAGTTTATTAGGATTGGAATATTTCTGCTAAGTAGGAAGAAAAATAACACTTTCCTACTCATACTCGATTATTTTGTGAAACTAAGTATTTTGATTTTAGAAATATTTAGTATGCACGTGTACAATTAATTAAGATAGCAACTTAATGTTACTCTCACATAAATGAATGTGACATTAAACCAAAAGAATACAGTTTCTTAAGTTTATTTATGTTTATCATATATATTTAATAAATAAATAGGTAAATTAGCTCAAAGATAAACAATGTTATGCCAATGATCATTGTTAATGTGTTTCCCAAAGCCCCTTGGTTAGGTTTCATTCATCTCGTGTCTGGACTACTGAGGTTGTAAATATAAGAAATTCTGTCTGTTTTTAGAAATAACTTTGATGTTAGCGATAAAGAGAATTAAGTCTCTGTTGTTTTGTTTCTGTTCATAGGCAACTCTATACCCTAAGTTTGTGTGTGACAGGCTACAGGAATGAACACAACAAACCTAGCAGATTAACAACAGAAGAAGCAATAAGTGATAATTAGGACTTAACTAAATAGTTGCATGCAAAACTTTTTTAAAAAAAATTTTAGATCTGATTGTAATATTTATGCACATATTCGGTCATGCTTCAGAAAATGAAACTTTGTTGTTAGTAATGAAACTTGTAATACAAAAGATAGCAGAAAAACTTGTAAGAGCTTTTTTCTAAGACAATGACCTTGCCAAAGCGCTCAAAAGTTTAACAAAACTATTTATTCTCCTTCTCAGTGTCTTAAGTAAGAAACATAGAAGGGAAGCTGACTCTCTTTTACAAGATCTGATCAATATTATATGCAGCAGCAATGGTTTTGAATTAAGGATTAGGTCTACAAAATTACATATACACCTAAGTACAGCCTAAGTCATAATATCCACCAATATGCTACCGGGCACCTCATTAGTATGTTTGAGAACATTCACCATGTTTTACAAAATAAACATTGTATCTGGTTTCAATCCATTTTTACACTTCTGAGCAAATTTTACATAACGTTAGGGGAAGATTTCCCACTGAACATTCCTAAACACCTGCTTTAGAAAGAAGAAGAATCAGCACAGAAAAACCTCTACTTTTTACCCTCTTCAGAGGGTCTTATTACAAGGAGAAAATAGTAAGAAAAAGAAGTTAGGATTAACTGAAACTTTTTTCTCCAACAAAATTATAATGATCTGCAACACAGAATTGTGATGTTCATTACCTTTACACCTGCCTGCCGATGGGAAGTTGTGGATGAACTCCTTGTTTTGCTTTGCTTGCATCCCACCCACCGGGAAGGGGAGCGAGCGAGCAGCTGTGTGGCACTTAGTTGCTGGTTGGGACTAAACCACAACGTATCTTACAGTGGCTGGTAATAGTTTTGTTCAGCTGGGAGACTCCTTGCACCTTTGTTCCAAAATTATGCCATATTTGGAGGTTAAACTTTTGGGTGCAATCTATCACAGCCTGTGTTACAGAAAATGGTCTTTGAATTAAGTAGCTTTGTAAACCAAAAAAGAGTAAATGTGGCCAATAGTCTTTATCATTAGAAGACCAGTAAGAATGAAAAACACTAAGACCTTTTTCTTTTACACTTAATTGGCTGATGCCTGTATCTCTGGAGTGCTGTAATAAAAGGGGACATTTTTACGGCACAAGTCACCAGATGGTGCTGTAACACACACTTTTAGACATTTTTTTTTTTTTAACCAAGCGAGCACTGTTTAGTTTGTAGAGAAATGTTGTACTGTTGGCTTTATGACACATTTTCTTTTCTGAAGAGCTGTTGCAAAAATTTGACAGAATTGTTCCTGTGTCTTTCCTTTGTCTACAGCAAATAGATGGAGCAGAATTGTTTTATAGAAACTTGCCATTAGGGTTGGGGGAAATATCTCAAAGGGAAAGATGCCCAAAGGCTATTTATCATCCACACTATGGTTGAACAATGTGGAAATCCCCCAAATCCCTGAGCTAACTCAGGGAATGATTACAGTCTAGTCAAAGCAGCATATTTCAGAGAGGTTGCAAAGATACTCCAGTATTCCCATTAGTAGTTCAGTGGTTGGAGTCTAAAATACTTCTCCTCCACTGTAAAAATGATGTAGCTGAAAATTATCTAAGTTGTGTTTACATAAATTGCCCACCAGCCCTTGAGTTCCTAAATTGGCCTGTGTTATGTGTTGCAGTAAACCTATATATGGAGAATGACCCAAAGTATCTCCTGACATACTGTCCCATGAAAGAAAGAAACAATAATCATAAAGATGCTACTTATAAAATACCCACTCTTTGAAGTAATTCAGATGTTTATTCGTTACAAAAAATTGGAGAAGGTATTCAAGTTGTGTCTACTGAGAAACTGATGTAGGGAATTATTTAGGCGTCAATCTAAGAAAAAAATAATCTATACTAATATAATATTTCTCTCACAAAACTAACTTGGAATTACAGTGTTAATAAGAACTAACAAAAAAAATTGATCAGACTAAAATTTTCTTCTCCCATTCTCAGTCTCCCATCTTACAAACCTCATTTAGTGGCATGTAAGTAACTTGATGGAAAATAAATTTGCAAATTTGGCATCTGGTTGAGTTTCTTTCTAATTCAGAAAAATTCTTTTCTGAGAAAGTAATTGTACCACTTCTCCACACTCAGGGTCCTCTAGCAAAAATACAGAATGAAGATGCAACATGTAAACAGGAAAAAATATTAGAAAAGGAAACAAACATATAAAAAATCCTATGAGTAAACAGAATCTTTTTAACATTTGGAACAAAAATGGAAGGTCTTCCTCTTTTGCATAAACCACTTTTATACCTGGAATGCATGTTGCCTTTTCAAGGTCACAGTCAAGTCATCTTAACTTGACTTATGTCAACTGTATTAACATTCTGTATTAACAATCCCACCAAAATCAGTGAGCCCGTGTGGGGAAGAAATTGCTACTGAAAATGAGGTAAGTTTTGGGAACATGTCCTATTTGAGTCTGAATATAAAGCATTCACATTTTCACTGACTTCCAACAAATTTAAACTAATTAATCAGTATGCTAAACCTGTTGATTTTGATATTGTTATTGAGCACTTTCAGATGCACTAACAGAGACGTTGCTGTTACTCTAAATGAGACACAATGATTTCCATTCTTTTATGGAAGTACCTGATCGGTCCATCTCTTTAATCCGTACTTCTGGATCCCAGCAGTTCTCTTGAATAACTCTAAAAACCTTTCCATCCTTCATCATCTTTGCCTGTCCCTGTGAAATGACATTTTCATATATTATAAATGTGACAAAGTAGTACATGCTAATTTATAGTCGCTTGAGTGTGTTCTGCTCCCTACAGAAATTCAGTGATAGAATTTTGTTCTTTTATTTTTATTCACTAGGTATTTTAAATTAAAGACTATTTTAAAATAGTAATTAATAAACCAGTAATTTATAGTTCAGTTTTAATTCTTCAAAATAAAAAAAATCCCCTTTCTTTTGCAATGTCTATCACAGTATATTTGTTTGGAAAAGACACCAGGTACCTTAACCCAAGTTTATCCTCAAACCAAATTTTGACCTCAAAACAATGCTCTAATTAAAACTGTGCTAAATTTCCCCCTTGGGTATGTGTGTGTTCTTTTAAAGTCAATAGCATCACAATGATTCCAGTAACTACATAAATAATTGTGCAACTCTGTTAATTTCAGTCCAGTTGTTTCATATCATCAGCAATACTGAGACAAAAGGAGACCTACTATGCTGTCTTCAGATTACATTTTCTCCTTGGGAAAAAAGAAAAAAAAAGGAATTACTGAGGAATTCGTATTTGGGAAAAAATCCACCAAACAAAACCTAAATGCAGTATAAAACCATTACCTGAATTAGTGTAATACCTTTCCCATATGCCACCAATTCCCAAACTTACAAAGTTCAAAATATTATCAAGGTAATGAAATTTAACACTGTTCCTTTAAACTTTTTAAACTTCAGTTTTGGTTGATTTGTCAGTTGTCCAAAGAGGCAACAGCATCATCACATTAAGCAAAGTAAATTGTCTGTTACAGCTGTATGTATCCACATGCTTCTATGGACGTGTAAAGAGAGACAAAACAGCCTTTCTGTTGGCTTACGCTTGCACAAGTTGATGAGATACAATTCAGCAATACTTGCAAGGCCTGAGGACTTCTTGGTTGCCTGAAGCTACTCTAGGGATAAGTGGAAACGGGAAAGTCAGAAGATCCCCAAGATGCTATGTATTTGGGATGGGTAAGCGCGGTCATGCAGCAGCTGTAAGGGACAGGGAACACGCTGCATCTGCAGCTGAAAATTGAAAATCACAAGAGAAAACACAGCAGCTATTCCTGCACCTTCACTGTAAACAGAAGCTAAGTGCAGGGCAGTCTTCTGACCCTTCTGGAAAAGGAATTCTCTCTCTCCAAAAGCCACTTTATCTTTCCTCATAAAATTTATTTATTTATGATCCTGTCTATTTTTCTGTTAAATCAGAATATTCCCTATTAGTATGCTAAAACAGAAACAGCTAATAAAATTTCACTACTACTCACAGAGCTGGCTTTCTGTCCCCTCCTGAGAAGTCAGGCTGTTCTTAACCTTGAATTTGTTATTAACTTCATACATCATTCACAAATATAGTGCCCTAATGAATATTTTAAAGCTCTCTTCAACAAATCTAGCTGTGCTGCCTTGGCAAACTGTCCAGTTACTTGTTAGCTATATCATAGGTTTTGAAAATCACTTGAAATATTACAGTGAGTAATAACAACTAACACAGTCCTGATTCCCTGGTAAAATACTTCAGGTTCTTGTAAAATTGATTTTCCAACCTGACAGAAAGATTTACTCCAGCCATACATTCCAATACATTAAAAAAATATTAGCGCATTGCTGCAGATTGCCTAATATTGGCAAAATATTCAGGGTGTGAGTAGAGAAAAAGACAGAGTAGAGCTGAGCATTGCATCCCGTACAAATAGACCATGTAGCCTTTACTGGATCACCTCCGGGAGAATTTCTGTGAAAACAGGCAACTTTAAATTCTTTCATCAGACACAGCTAAGGCATAGCAGCTGACCCACTCACATGTATTTTCTTCTGCTAAAATTGAAAACAACGTTAGAAAGATTGTCATTTTACTAGCAGCTTTGACAGTGCTCATACCTAAATGCTGAGATAAATAGTTGTTCTCTGAATGCTATAACAGAGTTTGCAATACAGGAAAGGTTTCCAATAAGCCAAGTGCTGTTCTCACTGAAGAATTAGTTGGGCACACTGCTATTTTCACTTGAATTAACCAACTCTTTGTGAACACGCTACAGGTCACGGCTAAGCTCACGTCATTGTATGTTGGCAACAACAAACTTGATTTTGGAGGAAAGCAAAACATGACCATTTGAATAGATTCATGCTCGTGTACGTAAGGATAGAAAGATCTGGTCCAGAAACACTGTGACTGGAAAATGAGTCATACTGCTACAGTCTCTAGACACTGCCACTATCCTGCACCTGATGTTTTTAAAATGAGACCCCTCAAGCGGGAAATAATTCTCAGAGGTTTTTGCACTAGTAAGGATGAAACAAGGATCCGAAAAAAAATTTAATGTTCCAGAGCAACTGATGCAAAGTTAACGCATTTTTTAAGGGCACAGCAGAACAGTTTTATAATTCTATTCTATTCTATTCTATTCTATTCTATTCTATTCTATTCTATTCCTATTCCTATTCTATTCTATTCTATTCTATTCTATTCTATTCTATTCTATTCTATTCTATTCTGTTCTATTCTATTCTATTCCCTTCCCTTCCCTTCCCTTCCATTCCATTCCATTCCATTCCATCCTAAACATTACCTGATATTTAAGGCTTTAATTAATTTCTGTGGAAATTAAGAGAGAAATATTAAAAAGTTAAGGCCAGCAGGCTGATCGGGTTCAGCAAGCTATATTTAAAATTATCCCATCACTGAACTACTCAGTCATGTCCCAAATTGCACTTCTTTAAAAATACATGTAACTATTTTCTTCCAGTTTGACCCTGATGCTTCTCCACAGAATGATATGAAAAGCTTTCTCTTTTTTTCTTAATCTTAAGAGTTAACTTTCCCAGCTCCACATATCTGAACAGGATTTTATTTTGCCATGCACTTTTTTCATGCAACGTTTCCAGACAGAAGTAGGCTAGACAGAACCCTCTGCAGAGCATAGAAGGCCATTACCGACTTGCCACAAAGTTCCTCTGCAAACTATTTTTAGCAAGGAATTTTAGCATCAGACCTGTAACAAATCTGTAACAAACAATGCTCAACTTTTCTGTAGTAGGCAATTACAGATGAAGTTTTTCAACTTGGGACAAGTACATATGAAGTGGAAAGTGACCTGAGGTCTTCTGAGACCTCTTTTTATTGCCATTTTTCTAATATCCCTCCTTCCAGAGGCCAATGCCATCTGCAATGACAGGCATTCCAAAAGATTCCTAGTAGGGGGGGAGCTGACAGATCACAGGAGGAAGCTGGCTTCCTGTGACAGTGTTAAAACAGACATGGATATCCAACTGCCAAAGTTATTATATGATAACAGGCGTAACATCTTAAAAGCAGCTGGTGCAGTTAACCTACATAGTAATGTATAAAGGGAATTATTTTGCCATATCAGCCTTACTTCTCTTAGGTCCTTGTGCCCTCTGTAAAAAAAACACTGATACTGGTAATTTTTTAATGCTCTTATCAAAAATAAACTGCAACATGTTGATCTTGCTTTTAGAAGTTGTCACAGTGAATGTCACTGAAATTACTGCCGATTTGCTCTGAGAGAGATCAGAATCAAGCCTTTAAGGAACTAGTTCTGTCTCCATCATACTAAATCCATATACTCTGCCAACTTCAGTACCAGCAGGATGGATTTTGAATGCAGACGGACTGTTAGCATAGACTCATGGCATCTGGAGACAAGCTGTTGCAGTTGTCCTAATGTAGCTCAGAAGTGCCTTTATGAAGTTAATAGAGTGGATGGGGATAAAAAGGTGAAGTAACATCAGACACCGACTGCCTTTCACTTGCCAATAAACCTCTGGCTCCTACTTTCCTACATAATGGTCCCCAAACCTATGGATTGTCCTTATTGTTCTGTTACTTGTTCTCCTTGTCATGAAGTTACAGAAATTACTTTTTCCCTTTCTCAGATGTGAAGACATTTTCAGATGAGTTCTTTAACTTTTATTAAAATACCAGTTCCTTTAGGTTTTGCTTCTCGTACAGATGGCTGCATTTAACGGCAACAAAAAAAAAATAATCTACATGTAGATTTAGGTTGATCTGTCTTATTGAAAAGAAATCCTTAGAGCTAGCCATTCCAAGTGCTAATATGAGATGATGATGAAAAATGGATATTGGTTCATAAAAAAGAATGTGAGTTTCACCTCTCAAGCAAAAAATTTTACTGAGGTATATAAGAACTTAGAGTGATATTACTTCACAGAAGATATACCTCTAGAGAAATCTGTATCAGACACAGCCAATCTTACTGCCAATTTGCTTTTAAATAGATTTACTGAGTGAGTTTGTGTTCCTGATGACAACACAAGATCAGCTTAGAGCACCAAACAGCCCAAACCTTGCAGTGATGATCCAGCTGTACCCATCCACCGTATCCGTATCTCTGTGAAAGAAAAAAGAAAAAGCCAGTGCTAGTTAGCACTCTGCAATAATAATAAAACTATCAGTTCTTGCAATCCAGCAGCACCTTATTCAGGAGAAACGCTTACGCGTCTGCTCAGCTTTGAGCCTATGAGTAGCCCCACTGCCTTCAGCAGAAGTGGTGAAGTTTAATTGGACTGGACTAATGGTGTTTGTAGATCTGAACTTTCAGTTCAGTTCAACTGATTTCCAATTGCTTAAAGTTGCTTACTATATTGACATGCTAACTGGAATGATTTAACACAGAAAAATTTAAATCAAGCATTTGGGAATATGAAAATTGAGCTGACAATTTTCCAATCGGTGATCAGTTAATCATTAGCACAAAGATGTATCGATTCCACTTTCTCCTTCCATGATTCAGCAGCAGGACTGAAGGTCAGTCTCTTGCCTATTAATATTTAAACAGCCAAGAGAAGCTAAAAAGGAGAAGCTGAGTTGCTCATTGATTCTTCCAGAGAGATTCAAAATTGTTTATGCAAAAAACCTCAAACCTACAAAAGATGCTGATTCCCTTTTATTTTCATAAATTATTAGATTAGAAATAAACGAAATCTTGAAATATTATAATAGACTCAAAACAATGCGCAGAATTCTGAATTTTCTGTAATGAAACATTTCAAAGGAAACTGGGTAAAAGCAGGCATTTCTTTCACTGAAGTGTAAACAATTTCAATACAGTCCTGAATTTTCTGAGATAACAAATCATTACTTAATGCCACTGTGAGCTTTCCTAAAGTAGGTGTGCAGAGCCAAGCCTCCAGACTTCAGCCAATCAGAGATGCTCATGACTGAGGCTGTGTGTGTTTTATTTAGGTATGTTTAGCTATGTATATTTTATTTAAATTTATAAATTTATAGGGCTTTATATATATATTATATTTAGAGAAAATTTTGTCAGTGACATCTAATGAGAACTTTAAGTTTTTACTAGCTCTGCTAATTGCAATTGAAGCTGTGCAGAAAATAAGTACCTTAAAGTTGCTCAAGGAGCATTTAGGCAATAGAGAAACTCACTGGTCTGTTTTTGAAGTTTTTTCCTTCTTTATTCCCCTGAGTTATTAGTTGGATGTATGGACAGTCCTTATTTCATTTATTTCTATGAATTTTTAAGCTTCGTAAGGTTCCTAAGCTCTTAAATAAGTATCTTGACGATGGAATTTTTCTATTCATAGGCTCAAGGTTCAGTATTTATAAGGCTAGAAAAAAGAAAGAAAAGTTTAGCGCTACGTGTGCATGTTTGGATTGCCTGATTGGTTTTCCATGCACGAGATGTAGAGAACTATGTTAATAGCTTGAATTTTCAGAGGACTCTAGGGAATTCTGAGAGTTGTTTTCTATTCTAGGCCCATTAATAAACCATTGAATCACTCAATCTTTAGAACACAGGAAACAAAAACTAGCAGCTGGAAATTAACTTTTAAAAATTTGCCTCTTTATTAGTGTTTAAATAAATGCAACACAGACCTACGGTGTCTAACTAGTGAATTCAGCCTTGACATATGTCCACGAACATCAAGGGATTCTTGGGGTATTTACCTCCATTATTTTTTTTCCTTTTAAAGTATATGCAGACAAAAAAAAACCTTTTAAAATAATGTAAAATCAGAATGAAGGAATTTTATAGGCTTTTTTTAAGGAATAGTACATAAACAAGGTCAACAAAATCTGAAACAAGCAAGAGTCTTTGTAGTCTGGATATTTAAACTCCTATCCATTTAAAATAGACATAATTGTTCTAAAAAAATATGCCATCTCACCTACAATATCCAGTGTACACGTGTTTTTCATTGAGGAGCTCTTATAATTACAAATAGGAAGTTGAAATAGATGTTTAAAAAGATCTGCCTAATTAAATGAGGAAACAAACATTTTGTGCATAACAATATTGTTTTACACTACTACTCAAGAAATAATACTATGTATGTTCTTAATGCCAGGTTTCATCATGGCTTTTTTCCTAATATGCTGTTTGCATTTTCCAGCAGCTCTCTGGCTAATAGTGAACTGACACTGGACTGTCATGCTTAAATCCAGTGAAACACAGAGCTAATGCATATAAAACACTTATGCGAGAATTTGCCAACATCAACCTCAAAACAATTAAGTTAAAGGAATGTGAAGTATAAAACAAAGTTTCAGTTAGTGTGTCAGATGCCTAAGAGAATGGCTGAAATAATGGTATTCTTTTGTTGTCAGACAGGCACAATGAAATCAAGTGGTTCCATGCTACTGTCAGACACAGGGAATGTTCATTCAAACTACAACCAACACAGAATTACAATAAGGAAAGAAGCAACAATGCAGGTCTGCTCTTTTCTACTCTGCTTTTTTATCACGAATGGAAACATTAAAGAATTATAAAAAATAGGTATTCTGGAAATCTGTATGCAATTTTTAAGTGCAAATAATTTCATACATACGTGTGTATAAACTATATATAAATATAGTTTTGTGTGATCTTTTACTGTACCCTTTGAAGCATGGGAGATGTGATCCCTTATGACTCAAAAAATGATCAGACCTCTATATTCAATTGTGATTTTAATTATTTAGGCAGTAACTCTAAAACCTAATTCCGAATGAAATAACTACATGGCTTTTGATAATCCGAACTAAGAAAAGGATTAGATTTATTACATGAAAACCTAAATGACACTTTCCATTCTCAAATATTTTTCACAGGATCGTGAAAATTATTACTGACAAGACTAAATTTATGTCACTGAATGATAATAATAATACCACGCAAAGATTCAAAGTTAAGACAAGTTGACTTATAGCTTCAGTGTTATGACAACTGAGATTTTGTATTTTTAATACAATATGCTATTACTTTCCTGTAACTGAAAAAAATGACAGATATTAGTAAAATGATCATCTTCATTAATTAAGCATACTTAGAGTGACCCCTCTCCTGTTGAAGTTAATGACTTTCATGCCTGTGGGTATAAGATGTGAGTGAATTTTGTCTTAGGTAACATTAATCTTGTCTAATATTTGCTTATCTCTCTTATTTAAAACAAAAGTAAATACCGTTTGGGAACCTGACAGCTCTGTTTTTTTCAAGAGAGTGGAATTTACTCCTCATCACTTGACAATTTTAGGTCTCACAAAAAATCAAGAAAAAATAGAAGAATTGCTTCAGACTAAATAAAGAGTGGGGAACAGAGCCCAGTTTTCCATTCCTTTTTACTGGGACTCTTGCTTTGCAAAGGAATGCAATACAAATTTCTTAAAGCTGAAAAAAAAATCAAATTAGACAAAAAACTAGAGATATTTATAACAGAACACTTCATTCATTGTTCTTTCAAAAATTACATTGGTAGAAACGGTTGCTGATAACATAAGGCACTGAATATCCAACTCATTACCTTTTTTAGGTCAGGCCATTCCTTAGGTAGAATGTGGCTATGAATATCAATTTTCATTTTTGAAGTATCAAAGGAGGAATACTCTTTCAATGGAAATGTTTTCTGTATAATTGCTACTGTCCTTCCTGTCCCTGGTTTAGCAGGTTATTAACTTTGGTGGCTGTTCAGATCCACCTGCTGTTTTATCAGGAGAGCTCTGCACAGTGGCCAACCAGGGAGCCGAAATCCCAGAGGAGTGGCGCTCTCAAAGAACAAAGGCTTCCAGCAGAAAGTCCCTGTTAATGCATAAACTACAGTGGACTGAGGGCAAAGGGAAGATGTATGTTTATATTGGCACTATGAAGGGATTTATTTTACACAGAATCTAAAATGCCACCTTGTTTACAGTTGAAAATCATTCAATAAAATTGAATGAGAATAAATGTATTAAAACATGCTGACTTCAATTTCCTCCTTTCTCTCTCTTAGATTCTGAAATAATTTGTAGAGAGCACACAACATATCCTTGGTAGTGGTAGACAGACATATCTCTTCATCTAGTCTCTTTTCCTTCCCTTGCATTTTCTTTAAAGCTACATTAAAAAAATCACAGAAATATTGAACTGCAGCCAAATCTATGCTCTGCACTTTATTTCCTCCTTCTGATTACTGGTTCACTTGGGATATTTAGACATGCTACTGCACCCTGGTGCTCACAGCCTCTCAAGCTGGCTCCAGAGCTGGCAGGAAAATGTTTCACATTACCTTAGTAATTAATGCTAGTGGAGTTCACCAGCTAATGTGGGTAACAGTTCCTGCGTCCTGAGTTAAGTTTAACTGGAGCTAGCTTAGATTTTCTGTGAAATTACATCTCGTGTTTTCCCTTTACTCAATTTAGTATTACACTTCTTTCCTCAAGATACCCTTGCCTTTCATATGTGCTGTAATTTATTCCCTCTATAGTTTTATCTCAATGTATGCTAGTCACAGGGTGTCTTCTTATAAAAGCTGGTTAACAATTTCTCAATTAATTTGTTTCTACTGAAAAAGCTGATTTTTTCAAAACTAAATGCTCTTGTGAATCTTGCAACTTGAAATCAAGCAACTTGAAAAACGTGGCCCGTTTTGTTTCATCCTTTTTCTGAATTTTTTTTTTTTTTGGATTTGATAAAAAAAAAATGGACTCTTGTATTTCCCTGCTTGTTCACTCATTAAGCAAGTCTGCTTTTGATTTGGTCAGTTAACCCTCTTAGAGTTATTCTTCAAGTCAATCCCATATGACAGGGTTGGTTGTTGCTTGATGGTTTGCTTCTCTGCAACGTGAGATCACTGAAGAATGAAAGTTCAAAAGAAATAGGAAGCAGCAGCTTTTGAGAGTATTCCCTAAATAAAGCAGCACAGCCAATAACTCACTTTAGCAGATCAAAATCACAGGATTGAAAATAGCAATTATTTCCATCTCAAAATCAAAATCTATTTCTTCATGACCAGGCTGCCAGATTAAGTGGCAAATTTGGTCTCTTGTGTCCAAATGTGACAGCTACATTATAGGATCTAGCACTGTATCGTTAGCCTGTTGGCAAGCATATACATACATGTTCCTGCATACACAACAGCAGAGATCGGAAAGAAGTATTGATTCAGCTGTGGGAGCTCTGCCATGAATCCCATGAATCCTATGAATCCATGGACACAAGGCAAAGAGTTAAGGTGAGTCTTTCAATAAAGAGATGTCTTTGAAGACAATTGCCTACTTAAGCACAGAAAGCAGAGGTACTAATGAAGGAGAGGGGCAGGAAGGGATTTGTGGATCTGAATAGTCTGACACCTGGTTTCTTCTCTTAAGTCACCATAGCTGCAAGCCACCATGCAGAGATCAGCAGCCTTTCTTCAACACCATACTTTACTTTTCTCAGCTCTAAAAAAAGATGTAGTTGCTAGTTGCTGCTCCCAAGACACAGCTTAGCTTGCTAACAGTGCAGCACTCCCACACTGCATTTCATTTAACAAAATATATCACTTCAAAACCATACCAGTCAAAGGCAAAATCTGTACCCATTTCACTTGATCAAAAGGGACAGTAAGACATCTGTCTATATCAAATATGATCCACTGGATCAGCAGCAGAAAGACCATCAGTGGCCACACACAAATGCATCTTCAGCTACCCAGGCACCCTGCCTACTTGGAGTGCATGGGTTTGAAAAACAGGACACCATCACTGATATTCTGGACAATCTGCCTGATAACAGTGAGTGACTTATGCCTCTCAGTCTCTGTGTTGAGTTTGTGTCATAGTGCAACATGTTGGCTTTTAGCATGGCCCTTGCTACCTGTCTCCACCTGGTTGTGAATTTCTGGAGCGTGACACAGAGGTGCAGGAATTGCCATCAGTAGCCAGGGAAACCTGCAGCTGTGTCAGATGGCCATATACAGAGCTGAGCTTAAATTCACCGTGCTGTCAGGCTGGAGGCTGTGACCAGATGGAAAGTCTCACATCCACAACATCTGGGGCAACAGAAAGTTATATTTTACCATTTGTGGGCCCATATAAGACCTGAACTGCTACCCACAAATAATTCACGTCCTAGAGCATTTGGATCAGAAACAAAGCTTGTTGGAAAAAAAAAATACAAAATCAGTCATTGAAGGTACTTGCTACATCTTGTAAAGAGGAGAACTAAAATGTACAGATTTCTTCCCAGCCATATATTAAGATGGGACATACATTAAGATGGCATGCCCCACCTGCCTGAGTACACTGATGCATGGTATATGCATGCAATAGAACATACATTTATTACAGCCATCAGAAACCAAACTGTACTCTTGATTTTGATCAGCTTCCTATATTATTTTTTTTGTGCATCATCTGATTTCTGGTTTTGTGGGTTTAGACTGGGAAACCGGGAAACATGGTGAACAACTCCTTCAGGACAATTTAGCTAGAGACTATTCAGGCCAGGGCTGATTTCATATATGCAGACACATCTCTAGCAGAACTATAGGCATTTATTTCACCATAGACACAAGCACTAAAGTGAAAGCGGTGTTAGATGTAGGGCATTAAATGCTCTTTTGCAAAGCTATTTAGCTGCTTGTCTGAAACAATTACAGAATCTGAGATTTGGAGTCTTCAGGCTGGAAATTAGGTGTCCAGTTCTGGCCTTTGTTTATGAGGGAGAAAGCATTTCTTCATACCTGTGGGAAAGCCACGACACAGTGCTCTTCGAAAGAGCACATCATCAAACACTGGTAAACTCCACAGACAGCTGTGCCACATACGTGCTGTCAAGGCAGTTGGTTTTCAACCAGGAAATGCAGAAGTAGGATGAATGCAGAAACAAAGAAGCAATTTGAGGATGCTGATGTTAGAAAGTGCTAAAATTCTTGTGCTGGTTTTTCAAGCCTTCAATTTTGCACATTTTTCTCTGGCACCTGCTCTTTAAACTGCACATTTTTTTGTGAAAACTGGCTGTTTTACATAGGGACACAGGTCTGGAAAAACAAATGGAAAACTCTTTGTGCTCAGTAGCGGAGATGAAGTACTTAAAGAATATGTCCTTTTCCAAATGAAATAAATGTTGAGCAGCGCACTTATATTGGTTGCTTAGCAACAGGTTGTCCTTCGGCTGTGCTGGGGACTGCACTGGTCCTTTGAGACTGCCATTACAGACCTGCTTGGAAATGTCACATTTGGAAAGGATGCAAAAGTCAGTAATTCTATTTTTTGTGTGGTATCAAATAATTAAACCCCTCCTATTAAATTAGCCTAATCACAGAACTCAATCCTCTTCTGGGACTCCAGAGAACACAGACTTTAGTGGAAGTGGTATGGTTTCCCTTCTTCAGGGAATAATAACAATGGTTATGGTTTCCCTTCTAATAAGGAATAACATTATGCTGTTCCCACAGAGCACTTTCTGTGCACAGATCTCAAGTGCTTTACCGTGGATGCTATTTTTGATAGGAAGACATTAGTACACCTCACATAGCTACACCAGGAGGATGTGTCCAGCTACAGTTACACCAGTAAACTCCTTAACAAGGATGTATCCCAAAGAGCAGGTGGCATTATTGTTCCCTATTCTTAAAGGCCACGTACCAAACATTCCAGTGTGACTGTCTAAACTCTGGATGGCTTGCATGGCTAGCTGGATTGCAATGGCTACATTTCATTTAGGCACATTTACAGAATGCAATAGAAAAGGTACACGCATCTTCAATCTACAGCCAACTAAATCAGCTCAAGATGGCAGCAGCGCAGATGTATTCATCAATAAATACTGAAGACAAGTAGAGATTTTTCATTTTGTTATTCAAAAGCCTTTGCAGAAAGAAACAAATGAAAGAGCCTCTGTTTAGGACAAACATCAGAGCTGATGCTGGTCTGTATGGTTTAGCCTTGCAGAGAAGTTGGGCTTTTTAGCTCAGATGTGATGCTGTGACGCATCTCTGATGCTTCCAAGATCTAAGCTATTAAATTTGCACAGTGAAGCTTCCTGGTTGTAAAAGCTCCGGATGACGCTCACCAGGCGGTTTCTCTACTAGACCTGCCACAGCCACCACAGTTGTGTCACTAAAATTTAGAGTGTGAAGGTGGCCAAGACTGCTGACGCCTTTGGCAGCACACTGCACGGCTTTGTGACTACCAGCCTAGCAAGAGTCCTGATGAATCACACAGTGGTGAAAGCAAACAACGCGTCCTCTGCCAAATTCCTGACCATTACTGCGTTCTCTGCTGTGGAAGTTAAGCCGTAATAAATCCTCATTTATTTTCAGGTTTCTAGAAAATATTACATTGTTGAAACTCAATTAGTATTCTAAATCAAAAGAAAGATATATGGCTACTTTTCAAATAACATCATTATTTTCTTAATACATTACAATTGCAGTTTTGCAATTTACAATTACTATGCATTTATCTTGCATAAAAAAGTTCTATCAAAAATGATAATTAAATAGATCTTTTCCAAAGTGTGAGTACAAGCAAAATAGAATTTTAATTGTTTTCCATATGTAGACACAAACAAATAAAAAAGACTCTATTTAAGCACATATTAGGCGAAGTGTCACTCTTGTGCAGCAGGAGCAACCAGATAGATACCAGTAGCATAAACGTGGGCCAGAAAGAACAGATGGAATGAAACTTACAGATACCGATATTAAAAAATCCTAATTTTCAAGTTAATACCCCATGTTAACATCTGAGATTATTGCAATTATTTAGAAGGTTGGTGTGTAAAATAAAGAAATAGTAACTGTTGCCAAATGTTATCTTAACAACTTTTTTTCCTGTGAGCTAGATACTCAAATCCCCACCTTTCTCTCCTTGCAGAGGCTTCTCTGAGCCACTGCTCTTCTCAGAGCTTTTACTCCTTTGGAAAGGAAGCCAAGGAACCAAGATGTTCTGAGTATCTGTTGAAGCAGCTGAACAAATTCAAATTCCTCCACCTGCCTCTAGAACTCAGCAGAAGCCTGCTTTATGCCTCTTCTGTGCTACTAGGACTGGGCTAATGAAACGGGCTTCTTCCTGGGTCCTCAAGGTCTGCTTGAGCATGAAGTTTTATGTTCCATCATTTCTGAGTAGCTGTGAGTCCCTGTCACCAAAGAGATCTTCTACAAAGGACCAAGATGAAACCCTGGCTCCCAGTGAGTGTTGTGCCAGTGGTTAGCCATGGCTTTACACTGGTGATGCATTTACTGATTTTCTGAGAGGCAGGAATATTGATATCTGTAGATCACAGCAGTGAGTGCCAAAGCAAAGACCCTTCCATCTCTGCAGGTGTTTACAATGTAAATGTTTAGGGTTTAGTATTGCAGCTGCATTAGTTCATTCATCTGGAGGAGGGAGCTTGGCAGAGGAATGCCTCCACAGAGGATTTCTGGATCCTGCTTTCACTTGCTGACTTCAGACACAAACACTTTTCTGACTTTCACATAAATTAATTCAAAAATAGGATTTATGCCTCAAAATTGTTTCTTTTGAAATCCACAAAATATAAAAATTATGAACCAGAGTGAGAATACAGTTCAGATTATCATAGGAATTAAGAAAGATCCAAATATTGAAGCTTTCACTCATTCCACTTCTTCCACAGAAGCCACAGCAGCAATCAAACTTTTGGCCTAATGATCCCCACCTTCAGGCAAACCTCTCACAGAAAATACTGCCACTTGGAAAAAACACTGGTTATTGCTGGGGGAATATAAGGAGAGAGTCATGATACTCATACTCTCCCACTGGCGTTGTCCCTGAATGCAGACCAACACCACGGTAGGTTACGTGATGGTTAGTGTTAGTTCAACCAAATCTAGTATGAGTACTGCTGGAAGTGGTGCAGTGTTGTCTGGTCACTAGCGAATTTACAGTTGAATCAGAAGGTGATGCTACGGGTCAGACTACATTTCTGTAACACAGAAGAAGCCACACTGCTGCTCTACAGGCTCAGAACTATAATTCATTAAAGGTTTACAGAATATCCTATTAGCAGGTCATTGTATTAAGATAACTTAATGAGTAACTGTTCAACCCAAGGAAAGTATTACTAAGTACAACAAGTCCCCTAGCAATTTGATTGAAAAGTGATATCCAAACTGCGAAATTCTGACTAATAAGTCCATGTCCTTCCTCTGTTGAGGGCCCCAGAGCTGGACACAGTACTCCAGGTGGGGTCTCACCAGAGCAGAGGGGCAGCATCACCTCCCTTGACCTGCTGGCCACGCTTCTTCTGCCACAGCCCAAGATATGGCTATCTGATTGTTTACCTAAGTCCTGCTTATGTGTTCATGCAACAAGCTCTACTAACAATTATATGCACATAAAGAAAGCACAGAAAGAATGGCTTCAAGATTTATACTGAAAGCACTGTCAAGTGAGTCCAGACCACTAACTCAGGGACTCCACTGAGGAGTCATTTTGGTTCTAGCAAGCATAAAAGCTCCACCAAATCACAGTCTTAAAGTGCATCTTCAAAAATGATTCAGTAAATTTATAATATAGTTACGGCTAAACAATCATGTTATCCATTTAAAAAACCAAACTTCTTCTCACTGAAAAGCCTTTAAAGTGCACTTTGATTTACAATTTGTGTCATATAAAATCCAGATAAAAGACCCAATGCAACCGCTGATGTATTTAGAACTAACATTGAAACTTGAATTCTTTTCTCAACTGTCATCTTAGTTTTCCTATTGGGAAAAGACAGGTACTGTCTTTTTCTTTTTTAATTCCAATATTTTGAATTTAACAACATCCTCTGAGGATGAACAACCTTCTTCACAATTACTAAAAAAGATCCATGACTTCCTGGCTGTGTTTAAGTGTGCTTTATTAGTTTGCTTGATATTTTTCTTTATCTGCTGAAAATAAGAAATTTCCACTTTCTTGGTCACAGCTGCAGCCAGGACTGTACTGCAGATACTTCAAAACATTTACATTCACCTCTGAGTTTATGATTTTTATGATCTAAAAATATTGCAAGTGTTTTAGAAGTACTGTAGTCTAATTAATCCTTATGAACCCAAGATAAAGCCCACCGAAGTCACCAGGAAATCCAGTCATTTCAGAAGAGATCTATCAAGCAATGGTTCAAAAAGTAGTTTTGAGCCACTGGAAAGACAGACCAATATAAATGAGGAATTACAGGTAAACTTTTCCCCAAGTTCAGTAATTAAATGTAAGGACAGTTTAGAGTGCTGGTTTTGGATTACGTCTGATTGCCCATGTCATTATGGTGCCTCAAAAAAGAGAACTGCATTATAAATCATAAAATTGTTAGTAATGTTTGTGCAGCTCACTGTGAATACTACAGGTTGCAATTTGTAGTGCATTAAGTGGAGCACCAAACAGCGATTGCAATATACACTTATTTCATATTGATTGAAATGGATTTTGCCTGTGGTAAGTGACGCGTGCTTGTGCTGTCTGATTTTGTGGCTGGCGCTGCAATGTCAAAGTACAACTGGGTTGAACTGCTGCTAAGTAAGGTGGATTTGTAATGAATGTTCTACACATTCATATAAGTCATTGTTTGCTGAATGGGTCTCTTAAAATTCCTTTGTCTCTAGTAGCACAGCATTTTTAGGAACAGAAAGTGCTTTCAAATATCCATTTCTTAAACACGCTTGCTCATCTCCACTGTATGTTCTTAAACAACTGGATATATTAAAATCTCCTGGGGGTTTGGAGCACTACCATTTGAACCACGATGTAGAATACACACTTCAGATACTAGGGTTTGTATGTTGATCTTTAGTAAATGCTCACTAAATAATAAAGGAAATCCTTGTCACTAACTTTTTTCGTATGAAAATCTGCTAACTACTAGTAAGATTTGATATCATTTGTGAAGCTCTCAAGTTTTGGATCATAGTAACGCAATATGTGTGCTTATAAAAATTAACCAATAATACAATTAACAATAATTAATTTCTAATATTACTAACCAACTAAAACCTACATTCAGTCTCTTCATCTCAAGTGACAAAAGGAAGCCAGTTGCTCTAATTCAGTGGAACTATATGGTAGTCCATATATGCAGTTTGTAGGTGCTTCAACAATATAACTGAAATATAGTTAGATGACTTCTTAAAGTAGTCTGTTTTATGTGGTTCTCTGTAGTTCACACAAAATCTCAGAATTTGTTTCATTCTCTCTGGTATTACTACATTTTGTGTGTCTTTCAGACACTCACCTGCTGGCCAGGAAATAGCAAAGGAGGGCTACCACAGCAAGATGGACCCTCTGCTATGTTCCCATGGAGATTTCATATTTAATTCTTTTATTGGTTTGTTGGGGTGGGCTTTGTGGGGTTTTTTTATTTTTTTCCTAACACAAACCTCATGTATACTGCAAGTGCCCTTTGGGAACCAGAAATAATAATGTTCAGACATCAATATCTGGATGCCTATAGTTAGGTCCAGTGGAATCACGAGTTTATGAAGACCTGTGCTGCCAGGAATGAAACGGGATCCCCTACTCAGCCAGCTGCCAAGCATTTTCTCCTTCCTTCTCGTTCCTTCCCAGCCTGGCTGTTGGTCACTGCCTAGAAGTTCAGATACTGTTGCAGGATGCTACTGCAATTCCCAACCTATGCATCCCTCCTCCCTAGCTGGTGGTGCCTCCCTCTGTTCATAGCAAAAAACCTGCAGAAGAACAAAGCCCCCCAGTAAACACAATATCTCACAAGAGCAGAGTGAGAGCCTGAATTGGTTGGAGTAAGTAAATGGGCCCATACCTCAGTGTGACAGGAGGTGACAGACTTTACTACCAGCATTAACTTGTGTTACAGTCTCCATCATACACCGATGTACCTGTGAGCAGATTCTGCCCTCTGCAACATGACCTGGGGGATTAAGACAGGAGAGACTAGTGTTGGGAAAAAGACAGATTCCTGTCCAAAATTTCCCGATGCCCACCCTACTGACCTAGGCTTCCAAAAAGCTTAACAGCATTGTTGGTAGAAGGCAGGTATCTTGACATATTTTTTTATATCAGTGTTGCAAAAGAGTTGAATCATATTGACCATCATGGGCAAATACAAACCACAAACACTTCTATGTCAAAGAATCATATATTGCATTATCTACAGCCATGCACTACATAGGACAATTAAAATTATAGTTTATTAAAGCTCAGGGGGTCGCGTAAGTAAAATAAAGTTTTAAACAGAAAACACAAACAGTTTAACAGCCTGAATTTATGGCAGTGTTTTTGATAAGTTTTCACAAGTGGCATTGATACGTCCTCTTCACAAAAGCGATTCAGAGACAACCCTAAGCAGAAGTTTAACTACTTTTCTATTATGTGTTTGACCACCACAAGAATTTAAAAGACCTGTTTAATCTAAGGTAATATTTATGTGTTTCCTTAGCCTTGGATGCTTTTCCATTATTGGCCCAGGCTAACTGAACTGGTTCATCCAACTTGTATTCCACACTCCTTCTTAGAATTAAATGTTATAATATTTGATTACCCCTTTCCAACCTGGGGCCTCTTACATTCTACATAAAGAATCAAGAAATGAGCCAGCTCAGAATAGGGAACGTGGAGAAATGTACCCTACATAATAAGTATCTGATCAGCAACTTGATGAGCCCTCTTTTGTGAATACTATCTCTAATTCTGGAAGACAAGTTTAAAAAAAAAGGACCACCTCTTCTCTTTTCCTCCAGAATACAAATTTAAAATTAATACTCATGTACCTACATCCACTAGCATGCATAAAAACTTAGCAAGCTTGGCATGAAAAATCTGGACCTTCCTGTCATCCAATTCTTCTTCCTCCATGGGTCCTGTTTTCCTCCACTTCTGGCTTTGCTATCAGCTCCTTTCATTGCCTCCCTCTTCACCTCTCACACCGCTAGTGCTGCTTCCTTGCTTCTCACATACCAAATCCTTCTTGCTGCCAGGACTGCTGATTTCTCCTTGCCTAGTCACCACAAATCTTGTGACTAAAGCAAATGTCCCACTAGTCAATTCTTTTGACGGCATTAGAACTTTGCTTCACTGGTCAGGACCTTAAGTTCTAGAAACCTCACTCTTGAGCACCATATAATTTTGTAAGGGATCACTAATAGTTCATTTCATCTGGGTGGAGGAAACAACTGCATATCTATATTTAAAACTGCAGTGATAAATTATGCTGACAATCTGTCCTGACTTAGCTACTAAATAAAAAAATGCTCATCAGGGACTCATTATTTAAAAGCAATCTTCAGCTTTGCAGCTTTACTTATTCTTTACTTAGGACACTTCCTATCACTTCAGTTGAGGCCATGTACACAGAAATGAAGCAATTTGCAACACTGAAGTCACTCTTTAAACATTAAATGCAGAAAAGGTTGGAAGAGTCTTATTCTAAAAGGCACACTGCACACAGAATCAGATACTGTTGCCATGGCTGACTTCCTTTATTGCTTTGAGTAAATCCATATTCGATGCATTAGGGATGGATTGGGTTACTGTTAGGCAGAAGTAGGTCAAGTGATTTTTATGCCACAGTTATTTCACTCTTGCATAGAATAAGAGCAAGCACTATAGATAATTTCTTATTTTTTAAATCTTTAGCATGTGCAATTATAGTTAAGCTCATAAATTAACTTGTGGTTAATGCATAATGCCATCTAGTGGAAAAATCAACAAGTAGAGATGCAACAAGTCTCTCTCCATGCAATATGAATTGGTGTTGCAACTACTTGACAGTTTTAATTCTGAATTAAATTTAAAGCAAAAGAATTATAACTTCACTTTCAAAACCTCCATGAAAAAAGATCTTCACAAAATTTAAATATCTTCCAAATATATTTTATCCTCAAATTAAAGATATGCAAAACAATCTTAGTGTACTTGTATTTGTAACGTTGTAGGATGTGAAACAGATCTTGGAAGGCTCTTGATTTTCTTTCCTAATTTAATTTTATTTAGAGATTGAATTTTTTGGTCAAGGGAACTACATACACTTCTAGCTGATAAAGGAGATAATTCAAAGAAGTTTATTGATACATCAGCCAGAACATCCTGTAATTCTGGAGAGTTTCAGAACTAATGATCTTCATCTTTATAACTATGAGGTCACTTTTCTATGCCCATAGATGAAAAAGGAAACAGTGAAAAAAGAAGCCTAAAAATCAAAGTTTATAAGGTAAAGGAAATAGGCTTGTCATAAAAAGATTAGAGTAGAATAAGGGGCCTAGAGAGACTATCTGTATCAGATAAGAAATATACTCCATTAACAGCCCTTCTAAAATCAGCAGGAAAGGAACAATGCAAGAGAAGTAAGTCATCAAAATTTTATCTTTCATAAAAACATAGCACTTTCCCTTTACTGGTGAATTAACCTGCTCTTAGGCCTGAATTAGCACTGTCTCTAAACCTCTGCACACTTCGTGTCAACCTATATATTACTTAATTTATCATTTGGTAGGTAAAGCCTTACGGTTACATAGCCCCTGATGTTTGTATTGATTAAATCATACAAGTGTGTACCTGAAGGACCCTACGGAGATCATTTAGTTCAACTCTCTTCTCTGAGAAGGACTATAAGCATTGCTCTACCAGGTCAGCTGTGGTTATCTGTGGCATATTTGCTAGCTGAATTTAGAAATCCTCCAAGAGAGAAGATTCCATCACCTCTCTCAGTAACCTCTTCTAGTGCTGCATAACATCATAGTGAAGAATATTTTCCTAATATCACATCTGAACTTCTCAAGACACAGTTTGTGACCACTGGCTCAGGCTATCCATTCTCATGATGTTGTTTATTTTTCATTTTTAGTTTTGAAGAAAAACAAGCTACTCTGTTGAAGAAGTTAAACAGATTTTGGACAGAAGAATAATGATAAAAACGTATCTTATGGGCCTGAACTGATAGTCTGTGTCCAAATTCTCAGTCTCCATGCAAAGCTCAAATAAATGAGCCAAGATAGTGCTGATGCATAGCAAAGTTGGAGAAGTGCAAGTTAAGAGCCAAGAAGCAAAAAGCCAGATCTATCTTATAACTAAATAACAATTATACTCAAGCACTAATAACCTCTGACAAGTATTGCCTGATATAAGAAGTGGCTTCTCTTGTACATGAAATGTGCAGTGGGTCTGTATTTTGGAGCAAGAACTGACACAGTGAGGCCTTATCTTCTTCACGTGTCTATGCTTTAATATTAGTCTACTTGTTAAAAGCCCAGCTAATTAAAAAAACCATGTCACCTCTTGTATCTTTATCTCACCTTCATCTGAACAGCTGCTGACTGGCATGGATGGCATGGAGTATAGATGTGGACTAGGCACAGACACTCCACTACAATTCCAGACTCGAACTACCAAATCCCATAACTGAGCCCCACCGTCAGCTCCATCAGTCCTCGCAGTTCAAATAATCAACTAATAACGATGATCATGAGTGATGTAGAAGATCAACAAACCACGTGCAGTACCAGGCAGAAAGTAGTACTGCCCTACAGCCAAGTCTGTATTTCCTGTACTTACAGGAAATGGCTAACTGCCTGTTTGGGAGCCCCACCTACTAAATTTGGCTACTAAATTCTTGCAGGGCAAGATACAGCGCTGGTACATAGCATTATCAAGACAGCAATTAAATGTTTCCTTACAAGAAATTAGTTGAGTCTCAAATGAAGGGCTACATTTGTAGAACTTACTAAAGTGAAACTGCAGTGGCTCTAGGAACTGAAATAAAAATCAAAGTTGAGTGCTCTTGCTTTATTTCCTTCTGCTAGCTGACTGATGCAGAATTTCAAACTTTATGGAAAGAAATTATTTTCCTTGCGATACATACAAAAAAATAATCCTATCTGCCCCAAATATGGCTCATAGTTCAAATATGGCTCAAAGACACTTTGGTACAAAGATAAGTCAAAGTCTATAGACAGTTTTTCTTATTAAACAGGTGAAAAAACCAGGGACTCTTGGACACAAAAAACCTTCCTGAAGTCATGAAGACTGTAAACCTAGTTACATTTTTAAAGCATATTAGTTGGAAATAAATTACACCAGTTGCTTTAATAAAACATATTACTTCTTTTTACAGATCTTGCTTCAGTTTGCCTAAATTTATAAGTACAACTATATTTAATTTGTAAAGTCCAGTGACAGCTGTGACAGCCAATGGATAAAGTAAAATAAATCCAAGTATATATATTATGTGCGTAAAATAAAACCTCTTAAAATACACATTTTCTAATAAAACTATATGAAAATTAAGTGAAAATTCTGTGGCTATTGAAGCATCCCTGCACCCCAATACTGAAAATATGTGTAATCTTGATGGTTGAGAGAAAGCCATCTGCATTACTATATGATGCCTGTCCCTTGATTACTTTTAGGCACCATCAACAGCTTTAGGGAAAATATAAAAGAGAAAGAAATTGAATTTTATCATAATCTGATTAAATTATATGACTGACATCTCCCTCTTCCTTTTCGGTTACAGGACAATTTTATTGTAGCAGAGGTTCAAAATTTCACTGACATTTTGAACTCAACTGCCTTTAAATTTGAGTTTTACTGGTTGCCTAAAAAGACAGTCACAGGTGAATTGTGTTTAGCGCTCTTCATTCTACAAAGAAAAGTGCTGCTTCAATTTCCCAATGCTCCTCTTCCCTGTAAAATTAGCAAAAGCTAATAGCCATATGCAGCTCCATATCACTGCTAAATGTAATATAAACGTTTTAGTAGGCTTATTAACCAACTACCCTGCCCATCTTATATAAATCCAGATCACACAGTATTCACTAACGAGAGATAAATGTCAGTATACACAGCATGTTTCGTCATGCTAGATCAAACAGAGATCCATTGCTTCTGCTACTGCTGAACATGGAGAAAGGCTTGGCTGCAATACAGCAGAACCTTCTGGGTTTGAATTCCACAAAAAAAAAATGGCTCCCATTTCACAGAATCACAGAATCTTCCAGGTTGGAAGGGACCTTAAAGAACATATTGTCCAACCTTACAAGAAGAATGCCATGAATTATATAATCCACTATCTTAAAATTGCAAAAGGGATTGTCACTGTCTCCTATTTTTCTCATTGCCAACTGAAATTTTTACCGAAAAGGGTGAGAAATAAGGACACAGAAATCTATTAAACCTGCTCTATATGTTACTGACATTATGTTTGCCTCTTCCAAAAACTAGTACCTGAAGAATTTAATGATTTACCTACAGCATCTCCCATTAAAATGAAGTACTCAAACTCAAATTGTATGCCAGGACTCAGGAAATTAATTCTACTTCCTCCAGCAAAAAAAAAGCAGAAACAAAACCAACCAAACAAAAAAAATTAAGAGGGTAACAGATTCCACTAGGTACTTGGGAATTTGGCACCCATCAAAACCTACAAGAGTTAAATGATTTAAAGTGTCAAACATCTGGTTGAGCACATGTAAAAAAACCTTGAATACTGGCATACAATGGAATGAATACAGCTTCCTGCTTATGAAGAATATGTTCTGCAAAATATTAATTTTGGCTGTGGCTATCATTCTCTTTTCAAACTCCTTCTATAATCATCCTAGCTAAATACTCAAGTGGGAATGTGCAGAACCCTAGTTACAATTCACTTGACATAAGAAAAGGGTAAGATATTCTTTTCTAATTCACTAAACAATGAGGATTAGCTTTTCAAAACAGCACATAAATATTATCATATCATACAGTTTATCAAACAACTCACAGCAAAAGTGAGCTGTGAAGTACTTACTTACCAGTAGAAACAATATAAATATTATTGCTACAGATTAGTAGAAAGGTCATCCCCTCAAATACTTATGCATTGTCTTTTGATATAAGAAAAACATACAGCAAGATAAAAAAAAAAAAGAAATTACTCTTTTGCTAATGACACGAATTGCCAAGTAATAAGATAATAACCTAAATCACAAGTTAGAGTTTAAAATACTGGAAAACAAAATACATGTGAGTTGGGTGCTATTCCCCCTGAAACCTACTCCATCTCTTTTCTGACACAGGTAAACCCCATACATAAATTCAACTAATACCTTTGCTCATTAAATCCTTACCTTCAAGGTTGGGATTATGACTCTCAATTTTTTTTTTTTTTAATGCATAAGATTAAATTTATAAAGTATACATATTCCATAAATGCATGAGTCTAACCTGACTAGGAAACAAACATACATCTACCTTTGCATACAGCCTTCTTCACAAAACTTATGTCTGACGTGGTGGGAATAGGCCTTGGTAGACAGGTGCATCAGGAGGAATGGGCAGTGCCCCGGCAGTAGGAAAAGTGACCCAATCTGCATACAAAAAAGAGAATGTTTTGTGATTTCGTAGTTCACTTCATCTTGTGGTTAACCATATAAACTTAATGTAAAATTGTGTATAATTTTTGCAAAGATATGGGAGAAAACATAAAGTTATGAAATAACATAAAGAAATAACGTTGTTTGGAATAGAGGCATGTAGTCTTGTATGACTGCAGAACGTTTCTCTGAACAAAACAGTAAGTTTAGTTTTTGTGGGTAAACGTTTGGTTACCCACCAATAGCAATTTTAACTCAAAACCAGCTTTTCAAATAGTGTCAAGATGGAAAATGATCCCTGTGAAGAATCTTTTTCAAGATCTTCTGCTTACTTTAAGATGACATATTTTGCATTCTGTGTTTTTATTCCTCCTTTGTTGCCACAAAGGAATTTATTAATGCTGGTGGCTTTTGCTACCTTTGGCACTTTTTGCAAATATGATCCTGCAATAACATCATCTAGAGGAAGAAGAGTAGGTGCTTATATGAGGTGTCATCAATTACTTACCAAGGTCACCACATGCTGTATTCTCTGGGAATCATGTTAGAGGCACTCTTTCATAGCCTGAAGGAAAAGATATTGAATTATCATATTCTTTTTTCAAAATAACATTCTGATTATTTTTGGCCTAAGTTAATATTCAGTCTAAAAATGCCAAGAAGAGAGATGATTTCAATTTAAACCCACTTAACCCAGTGCAAGAGAAAAACAGTAAATTACCTACACACATTGGATAATAATTTAAGCATACTCTGCAGTTTCAAAATTAATGTAGCATTGTTGTACTACCACCTGGTCAAAGGACTATTAAAAGAAAAGATCAGGTTCATGAAAAAAGCCTGTGAAATACAGAATCTAGAGGTTTTCATCACTGAAGAGTCTTATGCAATCTATTCATTTAGCAGAGGACATGTGTCTAAATGGCAAAGAATGATCTGAAGTATCTTACCATCTTATCCACCCACCAGACACAAAATGGTAGCTGCAGTGCAAACTATCAGAGCATTCAAACAGAATAAACACTTACTCAAAGGTGTTGCCTTTAGGAATATCAGGATAAATCAGTCTCAGACTTTGGTCCTAGAGGAGTAACACTGAAGATTATCTCTAGTGATGACCTTTACAGGACTGATGTCTGCCTGTCCATTTAGAATTGGTTTTATTTCAGATATGGCTCTGGTGAAGCTGAATGGGGATGCCATTACCTCCCTCTGTAGTTCCACGAAACACATACTGATGAAACTAAGAAGTGAGCATTTGCTTTTGAATGTCAGACATCAGATGTCTGATAGACCAAACCAATAAGCCATCCTGGCTTACACTAGCACTCCCTGATACTGCAATACAATGCCAGTGACAAATACAGTATTTTGTTGCCAGAAAAAGACAGTTTTGTGTTTAGTATGTGCATGAAACACCACCCTGCAAACAAAATGGTGAACAGTGACAGTATTATTACCTTGCTCTTATGCCTTTAAGCATACTAAAAAATAATCACTGGGCCGGCTGATCAACTCTTTCCAAATATGCAAGAGTGCTCTTAATTTAAGTGCTGCACTTAAAAAGATGGTCAATATGGAACATTGACTAGTTAACATCAATGAAATCAAGCAAACTTCCTTCTCAGGAGCCTCTGAACGCACCACTGTGTTCTGCTAATTCAGGTGAAAACATTCCAGTCAGTAGCACTAAAAAGGAAAAACAGAGTCCAGAATAGATGCAGCTCTCATTTTCAGCATGACAAATGAATGTGCAATGCTAACTTGTCCTTACAATGAAAACCAATTTATTTCAACTCCACATAGACTGAAGAGGAGTAACAAATGTTCTGCATTCATATAGTGACCGCAGTCTCACTGACAGACCAGGACTGGTTTTGCCATTGTCACCCATGGGTTCTACTTTCACTCTCCATGATGCAATAGCACTGCATTCTTTCTGCCTTTTTGCACCACACAACCCCATAACGGGTGTTGATGGTAGTATGGGAATAATGTTTCAGTGAAACAAAGGGACTCTAAGTTAGGAAAGTAGGCCAACCTACTGGCAAAAGATTGCTTATTCCCTCAGGAAAATGCCTACCTTGGAAAAGAAAAAAATAACGGACCTAATCCAATTTTTGTCAAATATAATTGAAGTTCTTTCTGTGACATTGCTGAGAGTGAGGGTAGGCCTTGAGGGAGAATCTCAAATCTGACTGATATTTTTCATTTATTCCATAGAAGGAAGGGAAGAAGAAGGGAAGAAGGAACCACCACAACAAAACCAGACCACAAACAATCCAGATGAAGAAAAACAAGAGAAGTTCTCTTCATTGTTGTTGGTTGCTGTAATGCAAGAGATCTCCATTTTGTTTGAAATCACCTTTCTCTGGAAATCAAAGTATTGTGGAAATCACTGGCAGTTCCAGCTGGGAACAAATACCTGCAAGCCTGTATTAATCTTGCAGCAGCTATAGAATATGGGATGGTGTCAGTTGATTTAGATTGAATCCATAGATGTGGCTCTTTTTTTTGTTTTTTTTTTTTGAAATTGATTTTGACTTCTCCTTATTAATATTCAAGGAGGCTTGAGGTGCTAAGAAATAAAATAATATAATAATATAGCTATCAGGGTCAGGCTTTTTTCTCTTCATTGACTTTGCCTACAGGATTCCTACACAGGAAGTCTGACAGGGCTGGAAAATAGGATCCACATCTTCAAAACCCTAGCCCTACATCTTTATCCAATGGAATAGATTTTGAGTGAAAGAGGTGTCGTAAGAAGTAAAAGGCAATGCTGGAAAGCAGCTTCCAGTTGCTATGATATGGCAGTCTTTCTGCTTCTTAGTAACTAGCTGATATAAATCATGGTCTGATCTGCCTAATGCTTTGAATTTGTATTTGCTAAAGGCAGAGTATATTCCTTCTCACACGAGGACATGCTGAAGAGAGTCATTCAAGAGAAACCATAATACTCTTTGCAAGTCTCATATTCTTTGCTATAGCCTAAACACTATAGCATTTATACAAATAGAGACAGCTGCAATCCCTGCCAGACACAGTTTTATGTCAGAACAGCAACTGAGAACTAAAAAAAAAAGAAAAAAAAAGAAAAAGGAACATACTAAAGTTTAAAGCTTGTGGTTTGGTGTTCCTAGTTCCTGTTTCCCTTCAAATCATTTGGAAAAATACTCCTTTCACCTCCTTTTAAAGAAATGGAATTCAGAATCTCCAGGCACTTTCCTCTCGGGTTAGAACACCAAAATAGCTTAGAGAGACTTACAGAAAGGAGGTAGTCACTAGTCAATTTTTCATTTATGCAAGGAATAAGAGAATTCCTACTGGAATGGATCAGATATGGACTTATCTCCCTAGAAGAGGAAGGATCCTGCAATGATTGCAGCAGGCAGTGTTATATCCATTGCAGCAATTTCAAGGGACTCTTCATGGTTTATAATGGATGCACTCTGCACGGCAGAGCGTCTCCCCAGACTGACTCACCAAAGGTTCCTGTACCCCTGCCAGGTCCTGAAAAGTCATTTGGCCCCAGTTCCTTGCCTCCGACCAGGTTACAAAACTGGTTCTATTCATTTAAGGACTCTCACTTTACAAACACATTTTAAGTGACGGAGAGACATGACAACCTAGTATTTATGGCAAGAAACAAAAGGTAAGTCTTTTTTACTTTTCATTTATCTCTCATACGCATATACATACAGATCTTCTCTTGTATCTCACAGGTTTAAGAACACCAGAGCTTAATAAACAGCCCATAAAGAAAATAAACATATTTGTTTTATGGAGTTACTAGTTTCCAATTCCTCCCAATTCAGCCTAAACCCAAAAAATAAAACTTCCCTCAAAAGAACTCACTTGCGTAGCTTATGCACGAGAACCTCTTTTGACATGAACATCAAATAGGCACTTCGTAATTTAATATCCATTACATGAGGGGAAAAAAAAATACTTTGGGCATTGCTTGTCTTCATATTAATGCTGATCCAACTAGAAGAGCGAGAGCTCTGGGATCACAAAGCAGTCTAGGATAGCCAAGAGTGAAGATGAAATTTAGGCAAGAGGCATGAAGACTTCAAAAAAATTTCATATAGCAGGTACAGCAGACTATACACAAAGAAATTATAAGATGAGGTAAAAAGCAAACACAAATCCCTCACACCAGAACAGCCATCTCCTTTCTGCAAGACTGCTCGAATGCCAATCAGTTTCTAAACCAATATTTTATGTCACCTTAACATTTACTTATATTTACTTTTTCAAATAATTAATGCTTTAAAATACAGCTGAAAAGATTTTGAAGATTAGCATATAGCATTAAGAGGCATTGTTTAAAGTTAAGGTATTTTGGTAGTTGCGTTTCACCAACCATTCCCAAATAGGTATCACTAAACTACTGCAAAACTTTTTTTTAAGGCTGACATCAGCAAGATTCTGACAGCTTATAAAATCATGTCCCTGTGCTAGCATAAATATTAATTTCCTGTTGGACTTTCTATACTCCCCAAACTTGCTAATTTGTCAAAAGAGAAAGGTAACCTGATCTTCATGTAACTTAAATGGGGATTGTATTCATACATATCAGCTGAGCACCTAGGCTGCAATATCTAATTTTCTTCTGATATTGTCCTAGACTCAAGTCAAAACACAATGCAGTTTCAAAATCACTCTGCATGCTACTGAGCATGCAACTGGGAGACCGTGCTAGCACAGAAAACACTTTTGTTTATTTGCACCTCTCTATCTAGTCATTAGAAACCAGAGGAGAAGAAGAAAACAGCTGTGGCACAGATCTGTGAGTAAAATTTTCCTTTTTTTATTTCTGTTCTCCTAAGGTTTTAGTTTTTTTCCCTACGTTCTTCCGCAGCCCTAGGACTGGGAGGTGAGTGAACCAAGAAGGGCCCTGAACATCAGCAAATCTCCAGCTCTAATCCCACGCTTCAGCATAAGACTGCTGCGTGTTCTAGGCCAGTTTTTAGGCTAATATCGGTAAAACCAACTGTCAGCGTAATGAAATGTCAGTGCTGGGGGGCCAGAGAGGTGCCTATGTGTGGCAGTTTGGTTTCGATCCTGAAAAAAGGGGGTACAGTGGATGGGAAATGAGCAAATCCCCTGGCGAAGGGGAACACTGTGTTTTACCTGTGTGAGGGGAGGTGAGGCAGCCAGAGCCTTGTACCTCAGGGCGAGGCAAAGTAAGGCAGCTGGGGCCTCACACCACAGGGCGAGGGGAGGTGAGGCGGCCTGGCCTCGCGCCACAGGGTGAGGGGAGGTGAAGTGGCAGTGGCCTCACACCTCAGGGAGAGGAGAGGTGAGGCGGTGGCGGCCTCACACCACAAGGAGAAAGGAGGTGAGGCAGCCGGGGCCTGGCACCTCAGGGTGAGGGGAGGTGAGGCGGTGGCGGCCTCACACCACAGGGAGAAAGGAGGTGAGGCAGCCGGGGCCTGGCACCTCAGGGCGAGGGCAGGTGAGGTGGACGGGGCCTGGCACCTCAGGGTGAGGGGAGGTGAGGCGGCCGGGGCCTCACACCTCAGGGCGAGCACCCACATCCCTCAGGAGCAGCGTGAGGCGCCTGCCTCCCGCTCTGCTGCACAAGGGCTCCGAGTCACCAGACAACACTTCCCCCTGAGAGAGTTGGTAGTGGGAGGAGGAGGAAGGCAGAGCCCACCGTGGTGGGGGAGGCTGACAGGTCTCCAGCTCCCTCAGCTGCCCCCAGGGACGTACCTCGAGCCCAACGTCCTGCCGCACCTTTCGCGGGTTGCCTGCGGGCTCCCGAGGGCGAGGAGCCCCCCGAGGGCGACTCACCGGAGCCCTTCCCGCCCACCTCTCCTCACCCTCACAGGCCGCTCCGCACGGGGGCGAGCCGCCGCCCGGCCCCAGCTGCCGCCCCCGCCC